>JACTAT010000172.1:0-31000 GCA_014526335.1 Chrysaora quinquecirrha
TCCACCGTTCTTTGACTTACTCCCACCACTGAAGCAATTTGTGAAACTGTCAAACCAATATCCATTAAATCAGAAAGGTAGGCCCTGTTGAGAATTATTTTGGGTCGTCCTCGACCACCGAATTGGAACAAATCTACGCCAGGTGTATGAATCAATAAATCGCTGTTTGAATACACGAGGCAAGTTCTTGCCGAATGCAGAGTTTTGCTTCGTCCAACATCTGAGCAACCTCTGCTGCGCCCCCTACCGTTCCGATAAGACGAGACAGAGCTTGTGAGTAAAGTTCCAGCCTACTCTGTATTCCATCCAAAGAGTTTTCATCAACATTACCGCTTTCAAGTTCTCTAACAATACTGCCCACAGACTCTTGAATGAAACGGAAAATTTCCCCCATTTCAAACAGCCCAACCCAGTCGGCCTGATGTGGTTAAATTCTTTCCAGCCAAGTGGGTTATGGATAATATGCTTTGTGTAGCGGTTGCTTAGCAGTAGTGGCCCAGATGTCCCTTCTCCCTTGTGCACTGAGATTACTTTTCATGCAGGGGTCTGGTGCTAAGGTTGTGAGCAACAATACAATTGGGCATTAGAAGAACAAAATGTAGAAGTGAATCGAAAATTTACGAATCGAATGTAAGTTCAAAGTAGAACAAAATTTGGGGCTAGAAGTAGAAATTTAAAGTGAACCGAAAATTTACGGATAAAGAAATCTGAACCGAAAGTCTAAGATGAAAAGACAAAATTTAGCTTAGAATGTTTCCTCGATTCGATTAGAAAAGTCAGTGCAGCAAGAGAAAATCCAATTACAAGCACAGCATTGAAATTGAAACCCCAATACAAAAATCGTTGCACGAAACGAAAAGTTAAAACAGAATATTGGCGGAAAATGCATGCCATAGAATACTGCATGTTTCTGCAGAGATTTATTCTTGTCAGCATGAACACGCTCCACAAAGTCTCTTGAAAAGATACTTGTGTACTCTTCAAAAGATAATTGCGTCACACATTCAAGGTTTACGAATTTCACCATACATACAAGTAGCAACAGAATTTCACCATACATACACTTGGGTCATTGTTTACAATGAAAATCAAATTCAGGATGATTTTGCAGGCAAGATCTTGCAATTTACCCTTTCTTCACAAAAAGCATCTAGCTCAGGGTTTGCCATCAAAAAGAACAGTTTGTTGAATAAGCATAAGATTTTTTGTCTTGGTGGTAGGATTTCTGCAGCAGAGTTAAAGCTTTGCCGGTTTGTTTAAATCACAAGAGGGTCTGCTGCTTGTTGGTGAGTATGGAGACCCCTATTTCATACACAGTCAGATAGTCTGCCAATGGCTTTGTGACAGGAGAGGCTATGACTGTTTCCAAATAATATGACATTGGTGTCACAGTATTATTTCTTGAAACTCCTTGGAAGTCGTGATCATGTGCTTCAACATAGTCAATTGAAGGGAGGACTGGTCTGGAGGCCTATTGTTATAACTCTTTCCCTCTATTTTCACTAGTCAAATGACTTAACTCAGTGTACGCCAAAAAACTGCCAGTACAGTTTTGTTCTTGGCAATTGCGATGTGTTGGAAGTTTGTGCCTATTTATCCTCTTTTTTATGATACAGATGGCAGAATTTAACCATCAAAATGATAAAATAAATATTTCAATATTTCTGGAGCCAGCTGCTTGCTTCCAGGATGTCAAACATGACAGAGAAAACATTATACAGGAACTTTGGTATTTCGTGTGTCACAAAGACAATCTCCAGATATTGTGACTTGGCGGGAAGCAACAACAAAATTCATAAAGAAATATCGTTAAGTTGATGATAATTTCAAGAGACAAATCAATTCTGCAAACATTTATACTTGCGAAAAAACATTGCAAGCTGGAAGATATTGAATATACTAGTAAGTATTTTGTTGCACATTTATTGCTTAGAATACCTTGGCCTCTTTGCCTTAAAGCAAAATGTCTCTTATGATGAATTTTTTAATTCATGCAACTACAGACAGACAGAAACTCAAATTTATTATTTGTCTTGCGATCCCTGTTTATCATTAGTATTTCTGTATCATTTATCTATAAATGGAAGACTAGCAATAAAGCTTGTTTTCAAGAAGGTGATATTCAAAAACAGTCATTTTCAACAATTTTTATTTCTTGTTTCCTTTGCAGAGACTGGCAAGAAAACTCTCAAATTTGGTGCTTTACCCGCAATTAATCTTCCTCAAAAGTCACATCCATCCAAAAATGCACCAGAAAGAAAACCTCTTAGCATTTTGAATTAGATTCCAGTATCAGCAAATAAGAAATTGCAATGTTACAAGAATTTTAAAGAACTGTGTGCAAAAATAACAAAATTAACATGGAAATCATGGAATGTTGACTTTGAGGGAAACATTATCTCACTTAAGTTGTTTGATGAGAAGTCATATAACATTCCCAAATTCGAGAGCATTATAGATGAATGTTTTAAATTCACATGTGTGATATTCGGTTGGCTTCTTCCAAGTGACCATGAAATATATGGTCAACTCAGCCGCAGTTTGCAAAATGTGACTATATCTGAGCTACTGCAGAGAGTTCAGCAATTTCAGTTGTGCCACGGATTGACAAAAACAGATGCTGCTTTGATAGACCATACTATTCCAAGCAAAGTGATACTTGGAAGAGTAAATTCCTTACCTTATGAAACAAAGGTTTATAAATGTACAAGAATGCTTAGTTTTGCTTGAAAATGCTTTTATATGTGTTGACTGTAGCAAACATGTAAAAAGATTCAAGCAAAAGCACTTAAAAAGAGTTCCTAAATGAACATCCCTGCAAAGCAGAATGCACCTATCACAGCTACCTATCCAAATCCTGTGAAACTAGCTTTGCAGGATGAAAGGCTAAAATGTTCCCAGATTGGAAATAGAAATTTCAAGAATGAGGATTGAGATTAAATCTGCTGGTATTCATGTTAATATTGACCTTAGCAAAGATATCAAAACACTGATAAATAATAATTATGGCCCTGTTATCCCTTGCATGAGATTGTCCTGGGAACAGCAGCAAAGATGATTTCATGGAAACCCTAATGCAGTCAAATATCACCCTTTGATCACCAGGTTCTGTTTGTCTCTAGCTGCTATATCCCCTTCTGCCTATGATGAGCAGAAGGAATCCAAAGCTCTTGTTCAGATTATCAGAATGCCATGAAACCAAAAATAGGTTTAAATGCTGCTGTTGTTCATGAATGAAATAAAAGAAACAAAAGATCTACAGGGAAATCAACAATACATCACAGTTGCTTTTGATGAGATGAAGAATCAATGAAAATTTGTTATTGTCAAATGCACAAATGAATTGATTGGCTTTATTGACATCGGTGAACCAGATATTAACTTTGGTTGTTTTGAAAGTGCTCTTGTCTTTTATGTTCGCGTGTTAGCAAGTGATTTAAAATTCAAATTTGCTGTATGCTCCAGGTCGCTATCTCTGGTTCTTTGCAAATGCTCTAAATTTACTTAAAACAGCTAGAAATTGCCTTTATCATTTTGCAAATTGCAAGGCAAGACTAATGTGGAATGATGGGAAACATGTAATTTGGCATCATCTGTTTGAAGTCGTAAATGATGATATTGGCAATGGGCTTAAGATTTGTCCAAAGCTTGCAAAGAAGCACATTCAGTTAACATCATATCCAGTTATGGATGTATGCTTAGCTGCCCAAGCCTTAAGCGAATCAACAGCAAATGTACTCACTGAATACTATGGCAGTGATGTTCAGGGTACTGCCCTTTTTTGCAGAAACATGGTTAGGTTTTTTGATACCTTGAATGTGCAGAGCCCAAGAGAAGGTGCAATAAAACGAAAAGGGTTTTTGAAACAATTTGTGAGTTGTGGAGATACCAGAGTTCATTGGCTAGAACATCAATTCCTTGTCTATTTAGAGAACTGGAAGAAAAGCGTTGAAGGAACACCATATAAAGGAAGTGAAAAAGCAAAAATGTTTTTGTCTCAGCAAACCTTTAAGGCATGCAAATCACCACCTACTCTGTAATCGAAGCTACACAGTTCCTTCTTCAAAATGGCTTAGATTTTGTCCTCACCAATAGTTTCAAGCAAGATGTTGTTGAGGAACATTTTGCAAAGCAAAGAAGCTTGGGACGCCACAGTGATAATCCAACCTTGTGGCAATTTGGATTTAATGAAAACACAATAAGGAAGCCAAGGTCTGTGTCTCCTGTAACAGGTAATACAAAAGGTGGTCACAAACAAAAGGGACAAATATCTTGTTGCCACTAAGTTGGAATCCATAATGTGTCACAATCTTTGAGTGATAATCATGGATTTCCACCTACTTTATGGATTTTCATGAATTTGTAGGTTGTAGACACATTTGGAAAACCTATTGTTCTGGGATAAATGAAGAAAAGTAGGTAGATTTCTGGAAATTGTAGGGATTTTTAATTTGTTCACCACCAAACAATCGAATCTGTCTTTGATCATCAATTAGCTTTTATTGATTTCCTCTGGGGTAGTTTCCGAAAGGAGCATAAAAGACAATAGAAACTTACACCTTGTAGAGAACTGTTAAAATCTTTGTTCTACATCGATTCCCACTGTGCATTTTTCTCCCCATTTGGGAGGAGCTATTTCTATAGATGTTTTTAAGTTAAGGACTTAAAAGCGTGTAAGTTGTGTTCACGATACGATCCACTCAAATTTGTTCAGTACTATCAGAACGCAAGTACGCACAAGAAGAAATTCACAATGCCAAAAGACCTAGATAAGAAGTATCGTGCACAAAAGTATAGGAACGAATGGGAGAAAGAAGAATGGGCACATGGCTGGTTGTCAGTTTCCAAGAAAGGCTCGCACAAGGCGTATTGCTATATATGCGATAAAGATCTTTCCGTTGGAAAATAGGAATTGATCGCTCACACCAAAACTGGGTTGCACTCTAGATTGTCAAAAGTCGTTCAATCGTAACTTTAACAAGATAAAAGCAGAACTAAACACTGTTGCTCTAATGGCAAGAAGAAACATTTCATTCGATTTTTTGGACCTTCTTATGGAAACGCTTCACTCAATAGCTGATGATTCGAAAACAGTTAAGCAGATGTCGTGCAACAGGACGAAAGGAACGTATCTGTTGACCGATTGCCTTTCTCCGTATGCACACGAGAAGCTGGTGGAGGAGATGAAAAATTCAAGAGGGTTTTCAATACTCTGTGACAAGGCAACTGATTTAACGATGGACAAGACATTTTGTGTCAATGTACGATACGTTATCAATGATAAAAACGAGCCTACAACGAGACTATATCGTTTGCTGCCAGTTGGAAAAGAAGGAGGTGCTGACGCGTTGTTCGACCTCTTGGTGAAAGCTTTGGCAGAAGACGGCATTGAATGGAGTAAAATAATTGGCTACGCATCAGATGGTGAGGAGCTAACCCATGACATATACAACTATTTTAAGAATTCACTGAACAGAAAAAAGAGCTTTGAAGAATTCCAGCATTTTTAGAACTGTGAGCCACATAAGATCCTGAAACCCTGTCAGACTTGTTGGCTTTCACTATCACAGTGCGTCACAAGAATAATCAGTCAATGGCCAGCTCTTGTGTCTTTCTTCACCATGGAAGTGTTTGAAACAAAGTCATTGCAAGCTGAGAAGGTACTAAACCATTTGAAATCAAGCTACATCAAAGCGACGTTTGAGTTTGTTGATTTCGTTCTTGGGGATCTGACTGGTTTGAATACTCTTTTTCAGTCTGACAAATTCAAGCTTCACAGATTGCTTCCTGAAGTCGAGCGTGTAATCTGTATGTTCTGCAAAAATTTCATGAGAACAATTAAAGATGACTTGACAGAAGTAAATGTCGACGACAATGTTAATTGGTTACCACTCGATAAAGTTTATCCAGGAATTTTGGCACAAGAAACAGTCAAAGCTATGGTACCACACGAAAGAGAGAGCTTCCTATTACGCTGCCGTAATTGGTACAGAGAAGCAGTCCGCCAAATTTTAAGTCGCATAGACATTTCAGATCCAATACTTAAAGCTGTGCAATCAATACACCCGACTGTCATTGTTGACAAAAGCTGCAACAAGCGCAGCAGCAAAACTTGCATTAAATCTTCCTCAACTTGTTCAAGCAGATATTCAAACAGTAGACCGACAATGGCGATCCGTTTTGATTGATTCAAGTATACTCAATGGAGGATGGAAAGACAGTGACATCATCGATTTTTGGAAATTCATCAGATAACAGAAGCGTACAGTGTTCTTGGTGAGTTGATGATACAGATTACTGCCCTACCCCAGAGTACAGCTTGTGTTGAGATAGCATTTTGAAGATCAATAACAATAAAACGAAACTAAGAAACAAACTTGCAATCAACACTACGGAAGTGATAGTTAAAGTCAGCAAGCATTTTTGAACCAATTTCAACGTTGACAACCAGCTGGCAAGATATCATGCAAATGCAAGAAGTTTCTTATGAAAAAAGATTTTCAGCGAACGAACGAGAAACTGTAGCAGCTTTTTCTTTAGAGTGAAATTTGTTTTCTGATGCTTGTAAAGTCTTCATTTTTCTGTTGAATAACATTTATGCTTATAAATTGTTGATATATACACTGTCTTCTTTTAATAGACCTATTGTAACTATGTTGGGAATTAAGATATTGCAATAACACGTGGCAATCATACACAGTTTGATAAGCTGAAAAAGATAGGATGCAGACCCCTCCGGAAAATGCCCCCTTATTCTATTTTAAGACTGGGGTACTCGGTACCATACCTCTACAAGCGTGTCAATTGTAACTATGTTGGGAATTAAGATATTGTAATAAAACTTGGCAAGTATACACAGTTTGATAAGCTGAAAAAGATAGGATGCAGACCCCTCCAGAAAATGCCCCCTTATTCTATTTTTAGACTGGGGTACTTGGTACCATACCTCTACAAGCGTGTAAATTGTAACTATTTTGGGAATTAAGATATTGCAATGAAACTTGGCAAGTATACACAGTTTGATGCGCTGAAAAAGATAGGATACAGACCCCTTCGGAAAAATGACCCTTCATTCTATTTTTAGACTTGGGATTTTTAATTAATAAGCAAAAAAGAAATAATGGCCTAGTACCAGCCCGCACTAAACGCCTTGCAACGCATTTCACCTATACAGTATGGTGTATAAAAACTAATGCAATGTTGTATATCATAATGAATATATATTTAACAATACCAGCCCCCTTCACACCGTACTCAGCATCTAATCTCCTTAAAGAGAATTTAGGAGGATAACTTCTATGCTCCGGCACCCGTGTTCTCGCGTCAAAGAACAAGGTCTGAGGAGATTGGTCGATATGAGAGTCGGTGTATACTATAGAGGTCATGTATGCTGAAAGTTTTTAAATTTGCACAGAAGTCATATACTCAAATGGTTATCAGGTTTAGCTGATTGAACATACAGTATAAATATATGATTTGTATATCCTTGAATTATGGTTATAGGTCTCATTGTGTTCGCCATGTATATGTGTACAAATTGCCTCTCTATACTGTGCAAATTTATAAACTTTCGGCATACAGGTGCTCTATCATATACATTGGCTCTTATATTCTTGAATGCGAGAACATGGGTGCGCCCTTAGATGAACGGAGCACACAAGCCGTAGCCCCAGATGCTCTGTAGTTAAGGTAAGATAAGCTGATGAGTATAGTAAAATGCATTGTAAATATGATAAACAACTCTCCATCAGTTTTATACAATTTACTGTATACTTGAAAGTGCGTTACGCCGCATTTAGCCAGGGGTTTGTACTAGACCACTATTTCTTATTTAATTTATTATTAACATTTCATACAACCATGTTTTAAGTTGATGATAAGTTTGTAAATAATTAATAGTTATTGATGTGGTGCTGAAGAAGGCTCGGCATAGCGGAAACAAAAAATGTCAGACGGGAGGAGAGCCTTTGGCTGTATGACTTGGAGAGTTACTCGGCGATTTCATTGAGCTCTATAGCGCAGAAGAAACGTCATTGACTCTCTGGTCATGCAGCCCAGGTTCGGATCCCACATACTGTGGTATCCACTTGTGGAAACATCTAATTAATAGTTATTGAAAAAGAGATGCTTAATAGACCGGCTTCAGGTGGGGTCAAGTGCCACTCGAGGAGGTCATTAACATCATAGTGATTTTTCGCTAGCATTTCACATGGACTTTCAAAAAAATTTTGGTAAACAGTTGTTTTTTGCTGCGTTTGTGAAATACAGGGGTCAGAAAACCAGGGGGTCGACATCCACAAAAATATTGACAGGGAATTTTTCGCAACATTCTAGCAAACTGGGTAACCGGAATTTTAAAGTAGGTTTGGACTCTTTGGTGGTGGGTGGTCATTTTAAGACTTGGGAACATTCTGGCAAATCAATGGTTGTGACGTCATCTGGTTGTGACGTCATCGATGACGTAGAAAAGTTACGGTCAGTGAAAATCTGACTTTTGAATTTTGTGTTTTTAATGATATTGACGAAAAAAAACATCTCAAAAGGAGCAAAAAATTATCAAAGACCAATTCGATTTGGCTTATTACTCAGAAATTATTATGATTCGAAATGTGTGTGATGTCATCAAAACGCAAAACTGATATTTTGACTTTCAGTCTTAACCGTTTCGTGCATAAATTTTTCTTTTGATGTGTTCAGCGTTACTTTTAGAAGAAAAGCATCATGTTCTCGGTCACTTACGCTTATTTTTGTAATTTCAAACCTTAAATTACGAAGAATGCTCGTAATTTCTAATGCAATGCAGCTAGGGTTCCGAACTACTATGAATGTTGAAAAAGATGAAAAAATTGAAACATTTTCTGCCTACTTTCTCTGAGAATAGTAATACGATTGAGCTAGATAGAGCGAGGTACTAAAAAGTGGATCCAAGGTAAACATATACAAAAAATAGGGGCACTGCTTACAAAAGTTGAACAGCCGCATTTTGATACGTGGTTAGAGAGAATACTCACTTGGTTAGGAAGAAATGCTAGAAGAAAGAGGGGAACAGACAAGGCGGGTTGAGTTTCATTGCATATATAAAACTCCATAACATCAATAGGTTTGTCCATTTCAGTTGACAAGATTGGCGAAAGACAGGAGGAAATTGCATGGCCACTTGCCAGCTACTAGCGATTGCTGAAATGAACTAGAGCAAATCTTAGCGAAACCAATCGACCGATTCAGTTTGAGTTCAATATTTCGGCAACAAACTTTGTGCCAGAATAGGAGCCACAAGTCAGATAAAGCTGAATCTGGGAACCTACCCTATAAATCCTATTTAGCCTTTTTCTTACGTGTTTTCATTATTATCATTCAGCGCTTGTCTCTGCTATTATTGGAGAATTCACAGTGGCTTGTCCCACAAAACCGCACTTACAGAGTTATACATTTGTCAACGTAACAACTTGCAAACTGCGTCTCTCACCTTGCAACTCTAAAAACTTAATCAAAATTCTTTGCAAAAGTCAATTCCAATAGCATATCGGTTACTGTTATCTTGTATACATCTCTGTATTATGCCTATTAAGACGGATAAAAAGTGGTACACTTCATACTGTAACACAAAAGTCAACGGATTTTCCTGTGTTTAGGGTGAACCGTTGTATTTGAATTCCTCTCCACTCCACCACCAAGCCTGGTTTTCAAACTAGCAATATCTGCTGACGATAACCGCCTTCATCTACAGCACCTCCACCTGTGCCTATGCCTTTGCCTACTCCTATGCCTTCACCTACACCTACACCTGTGCCTATGTCATTGCTTATGCTTATGCCCAAGCCTTCACCTATACCTGTGACTATACCTTCGCCTATGCCTACACCTATATCTTTCCCTTAGCCTACACCTATGCCTACATCTACACCTACACCTGTGCCTATGTCATCCCTTATGCTTATGCCTTTGCCTTCACCTTTACCTGTGCCTATACCTTCGCCTATGCCTACACCTATATCTGTGCCCTAGCCTACACCGATGCCTACATCTACACCGACGCCTGTGCCTATGCCTTCGCCTACACTAATGCCTATATCTCACCTACCGTGGTCATAAGAAAGTACTTCGCTCTATCAAGCTCAATCATATTACCATTCTCAGGGAAAGTAAGCAGAAAATGTTTTATCTTTTTCATCTTTTTCAACATTCATAGTAGTTCGGAACCCTAGCTGCATTGCAATAGAAATTACGAGCATTCTTCATAATTTAAGGTTTGAAATGACAAAAATAAGCGTAAGTGACCGAGAACATGATGCTTTTCTTCTAAAAGTAACGCTGAACACATCAAAAGAAAAATTTATGCACGAAACGGTTAAGACTGAAAGTCAAAATATCAGTTTTGCGTTTTGATGACATCACACACATTTCGAATCATAATAATTTCTGAGTAATAAGCCAAATCGAATTGGTCTTTGATAATTTTTTGCTCCTTTTGAGATGTTTTTTTTCGTCAATATCATTAAAAACACAAAATTCAAAAGTCAGATTTTCACTGACCGTAACTTTTCTACGTCATCGATGACGTCACAACCAGATGACGTCACAACCATTGATTTGCCAGAATGTTCCCAAGTCTTAAAATGACCACCCACCACCAAAGAGTCCAAACCTACTTTAAAATTCCGGTTACCCAGTTTGCTAGAATGTTGCGAAAAATTCCTGTCAATATTTTTGTGGATGTCGACCCCCTGGTTTTCTGACCCCTGTATTTCACAAACGCAGCAAAAAACAACTGTTTACCAAAATTTTTTTGAAAGTCCATGTGAAATGCTAGCGAAAAATCACTATGATGTTAATGACCTCCTCGAGTGGCACTTGACCCCACCTGAAGCCGGTCTATTAAGCATCTCTTTTTCAATAACTATTAATTAGATGTTTCCACAAGTGGATACCACAGTATGTGGGATCCGAACCTGGGCTGCATGACCAGAGAGTCAATGACGTTTCTTCTGCGCTATAGAGCTCAATGAAATCGCCGAGTAACTCTCCAAGTCATACAGCCAAAGGCTCTCCTCCGCCTGACATTTTTGTTTCCGCTATGCCGAGCCTTCTTCAGCACCACATCAATAACTATTAATTATTTACAAACTTATCATCAACTTAAAACATGGTTGTATGAAATGTTAATAATAAATTAAATAAGAAATAGTGGTCTAGTACAAACCCCTGGCTAAATGCGCGTAACGCACTTTCAAGTATACAGTAAATTGTATAAAACTGATGGAGAGTTGTTTATCATATTTACAATGCATTTTACTATACTCATCAGCTTATCTTACCTTAACTACAGAGCATCTGGGGCTACGGCTTGTGTGCTCCGTTCATCTAAGGGCGCACCCATGTTCTCGCATTCAAGAATATAAGAGCCAATGTATATGATAGAGCACCTGTATGCCGAAAGTTTATAAATTTGCACAGTATAGAGAGGCAATTTGTACACATATACATGGCGAACACAATGAGACCTATAACCATAATTCAAGGATATACAAATCATATATTTATACTGTATGTTCAATCAGCTAAACCTGATAACCATTTGAGTATATGACTTCTGTGCAAATTTAAAAAACTTTCAGCATACATGACCTCTATAGTATACACCGACTCTCATATACGGCCAATCTCCTCAGACCTTGTCCTTTGACGCAAGAACACGGGTGCCGGAGCATAGAAGTTATCCTCCTAAATTCTCTTTAAGGGAGATTAGATGCTGAGTACGGTGTGAAGGGGGCTGGTATTGTTAAATATATATTCATTATGATATACAACATTGCATTAGTTTTTATACACCATACTGTATAGGTGAAATGCGTTGCAAGGCGTTTAGTGCGGGCTGGTACTAGGCCATTATTTCTTTTTTGATTATTAATTATTATTTCATTAAAAAATCCCAAGTCTAAAAATAGAATGAAGGGTCATTTTTCCGAAGGGGTCTGTATCCTATCTTTTTCAGCGCATCAAACTGTGTATACTTGCCAAGTTTCATTGCAATATCTTAATTCCCAAAATAGTTACAATTGACACGCTTGTAGAGGTATGGTACCAAGTACCCAAGTCTAAAAATAGAATAAGGGGGCATTTTCCGGAGGGGTCTGCATCCTATCTTTTTCAGCGTATCAAACTGTGCATTCTTGCCAAGTTTCATGTCAGTATCGTTATTCCCAACATTGTTATGGTAGAAACCCTTGTAGAGGTATGGTACCGAGTACCCCAGTCTAAAAATAGCATCTGGGGGCATTTTTCGATTGGGGTCTGTATCCCATCATCTTCAGCGTATCAAACTGGGTAGGTATGCCAATTTTCATGCTTGCTTTATAAAATGCACAATTGCCAACGATTTCACAGTTAAGCCATCGCACTAAGTTTTCGAAAGTCAATTAAAAGAAGACAGTGTATAAGATCAACTTTTTATAACCACAAATGTTATTCAACAGAAAAATGAAGACTTAACAAGCATCAAAATACAAATTTCAATCTAAAGAAAAACCTGCTACAGTTTCTCGTTCGTTCGCTAAAAATCTTTTTTCATAGGAACTTCTTGCACTTCCATGACATCTTACCAGCTGGTTGTCAACATTGAAATTGATCGGAAAATGCTCACTGACTTTGACTATCGCTTCCGTTGTGTTGAAGGCGAGTTTGTTTCTTAATTTCGTGTTATTGTTGTTCATCTTCGAAAATGTTCTCTCAACACAAGCTGTACTCTGGGGTAGGGCGGTAAAATAGAATGAAGGGTCATTTTTCCGAAGGGGTCTGTATCCTATCTTTTTCAGCGTATCAAACTGTGTATACTTGCCAAGTTTCATTGCAATATCTTAATTCCCAAAATAGTTACAATTGACACGCTTGTAGAGGTATGGTACCAAGTACCCCAGTCTAAAAATAGAATAAGGGGGCATTTTCTGGAGGGGTCTGTATCCTATCTTTTTCAGCGCATCAAACTTTGTATACTTGCCAAGTTTCATTGCAATATCTTAATTCCCAAAATAGTTACAATTGACACGCTTGTAGAGGTATGGTACCGAGTCCCCCAGTCTAAAAATAGAATAAGGGGGCATTTTTCCGGAGGGGTCTGCATCCTATCTTTCTCATCTTATCAAACTGTGTATGATTGCCAAGTTTTATTGCAATATCTTAATTCCCAACATAGTTACAATAGAAACGCTTGTAGAGGTATGGTACCGAGTACCCCAGTCTAAAAATAGAATAAGGGGGCATTTTCCGGACGGGTCTGCATCCTATCTTTTCAGCTTATCAAACTGTGTATACTTGCCAAGTTTTATTGCAATATCTTAATTCCCAACATAGTTACAAGAGAAACGCTTGTAGAGGTATGGTACCGAGTCCCCCAGTCTAAAAATAAAATAAGGGGGCACTTTTCCGGAGGGGTCTGCATGCTATCTTTTTCAACTTATCAAACTGTGTATACTTGCCAAGTTTCATGTCAGTATAGTTATTCCTAACATTGTTATGGGATAAACCTTTGTAGAGGTATGGTACCGAGTACCCCATTCTAAAAATAGCAGCTGGGGGCATTTTTCGATTGGGGTCTGTATCCCATCATCTTCAGCGTATCAAACTGGTTAGGTATGCCAATTTTCATGCTTGCTTCATAAAATGCACAATTCTGACAACTAACTGATATACTAACTAAATCTAAATTTGCTTTTAAAATTAAGTGTCAACGCAGGGGTAGAAATTATTGAAGTGTTAGGATTAGCACCCCCCAATGTTTTTTCAGTTTGGTGGAAAATTTTGCGATTTTCTCTAATAAACGGGACCAAATAATCCATTTTAAGGATTCTTTTGAATATTACTCCTCTTTACCCAACCTTACTCCCTTTGCTGCTTTCAGCCTACTTGTTACCACTGATTTCCTTTATCGCTCTGGAAGATGACTCAACTTTTTCTCAATTTCATTACTGAGTTCTAAATAGTTCTCTAGATTGTTCCACATGATTGAATTAAACTTGCAGTGTCATTGATGTAGATTTGGGCTATATTTAGATGCTTAGCAAGCATTTCATACATCTAAGAGCTCATTTAACTCCAACAATGAGAAGATTTGCATTTCACTGATTCAAAAGTGAGAAAGCTTCTTGAGTATTCCTTATTGGGAAGATTGCCAACACCTCTGCAACTGCATCAATGGCCTCTAGTTGAGCTTTGAGTTTAGGGTGCAATCGAGTAGAAATTGATCTTTGAAGAGCAGCTCTATTTTGTTCCAGATCCAGATATCTTGCTCCTTTTCATGAATCTGCATCTCTCCTAATTAGCTACTTCACTGTTTTTTCCTTCTCTCTGCACTATTTGCATTAATACTATGAAGCCTTTCTTGCCTTTTGAAAAGGCTTGCAGATGCATCCAGGGATAATTCACAGAATTTGTTTTTGAAGGAACTGTATGCTTTTTTTCACTATCCTTTGACAAATATGCTACTTTGCAAACCAATCAGAATGGCAAGGTAGTGCTAATGAATGGAAGATAGCTTTCCTTCCTTACAGATGGAACCTTTTTCTGTTTGTTTTGAATGAATAAATGAAATTAAACTAAAGAAATTAATGACATCTCACACAATTGAAACTTGTCAATGTTGAAACAAGGGCAGCCCTCAGGGCTTCTCTTGTTCTCCTTCTTTTCACTGATTCACACCTTTTTCTTTTGGTAATCGAAGAAGAATCTAAACAATAGAGCGGTCAAGCTCCTATTGAATTTAAAGTGTTAATGACTTAATGAGGTGGATTGATAGGGATCTGGCAGATGAGCAGTATTATTGGCTGATTGACATATCTGCTGCCCTTTATTGTTATAGGGGCAGCAAAGCCAAATCAAGGGCAGCAGCTGTCCATCTGCACATTGAAAATCCCATCTGCTTATTATCTTGCACTCTTGTTCTACATCAGATGCTGAAATTGACAGAAGAAAATATGGAAAGACCGATGGGACTACTGGAATTCAAGCTCAATATAGCACATCTGCACAGAAATAGAAGCTGCTCTAGCTTTTGCACAGGTTATCCCCTACCGAATGACTTTGATTCTAGTCGGGTTATCACCATGGTATTTACCACAATGAGGATTAATGAAGGTGGTGTATTTCTTCTTACAGACACGGAACAGATTACAACAACAGAATGGCAATGAAATGGATGCAGGAACGGACAAAGTATATAAAATACTTGCGGCTATCCTTGATAACATCGTTTGTGGAAACCAAAGTGGTCACAGCTTTCATAAGCTCCTCCACAGTTTCAAGCATGCTGGAAAATCATGCATTCCATGCAGATGAAGTAGAAAAAATTTGGTAGACAATACTATTAAATGGCAACCTAATGGAAAAGGGAAAACAGAAAAGGGACAGCTGTATGTCAACCAGAGAGCGAAAGAGGGAACTTGCCGTATAAAGAAAAGGAAACACCCAAGAGACAAAGGAAAGATGATGAAGATACAAACAAGTTTCAAGATAGAGCACAACAGGTATTGGACAGAAAAAGGTTCCATCTGTAAGGAAGGAAAGCTATCTTCCATTCATTAGCACTACCTTGCCATTCTGATTGGTTTGCAAAGTAGCATATTTGTCAAAGGATAGTGAAAAAGCATACAGTTCCTTCAAAACAAATTCTGTGAATTATCCCTGGATGCATCTGCAAGCCTTTTCAAAAGGCAAGAAAGGCTTCATAGTATTAATGCAAATAGTGCAGAGAGAAGGAAAAAACAGTGAAGTAGCTAATTAGGAGAGATGCAGATTCATGAAAAGGAGCAAGATATCTGGATCTGGAACAAAATAGAGCTGCTCTTCAAAGATCAATTTCTACTCGATTGCACCCTAAACTCAAAGCTCAACTAGAGGCCATTGATGCAGTTGCAGAGGTGTTGGCAATCTTCCCAATAAGGAATACTCAAGAAGCTTTCACTTTTGAATCAGTGAAATGCAAATCTTCTCATTGTTGGAGTTAAATGAGCTCTTAGATGTATGAAATGCTTGCTAAGCATCTAAATATAGCCCAAATCTACATCAATGACACTGCAAGTTTAATTCAATCATGTGGAACAATCTAGAGAACTATTTAGAACTCAGTAATGAAATTGAGAAAAAGTTGAGTCATCTTCCAGAGCGATAAAGGAAATCAGTGGTAACAAGTAGGCTGAAAGCAGCAAAGGGAGTAAGGTTGGGTAAACCCTAGCTGCATTGCAATAGAAATTACGAGCATTCTTCATAATTTAAGGTTTGAAATGACAAAAATAAGCGTAAGTGACCGAGAACATGATGCTTTTCTTCTAAAAGTAACGCTGAACACATCAAAAGAAAAATTTATGCACGAAACGGTTAAGACTGAAAGTCAAAATATCAGTTTTGCGTTTTGATGACATCACACACATTTCGAATCATAATAATTTCTGAGTAATAAGCCAAATCGAATTGGTCTTTGATAATTTTTTGCTCCTTTTGAGATGTTTTTTTTCGTCAATATCATTAAAAACACAAAATTCAAAAGTCAGATTTTCACTGACCGTAACTTTTCTACGTCATCGATGACGTCACAACCAGATGACGTCACAACCATTGATTTGCCAGAATGTTCCCAAGTCTTAAAATGACCACCCACCACCAAAGAGTCCAAACCTACTTTAAAATTCCGGTTACCCAGTTTGCTAGAATGTTGCGAAAAATTCCCTGTCAATATTTTTGTGGATGTCGACCCCCTGGTTTTCTGACCCCTGTATTTCACAAACGCAGCAAAAAACAACTGTTTACCAAAATTTTTTTGAAAGTCCATGTGAAATGCTAGCGAAAAAATCACTATGATGTTAATGACCTCCTCGAGTGGCACTTGACCCCACCTGAAGCCGGTCTATTAAGCATCTCTTTTTCAATAACTATTAATTAGATGTTTCCACAAGTGGATACCACAGTATGTGGGATCCGAACCTGGGCTGCATGACCAGAGAGTCAATGACGTTTCTTCTGCGCTATAGAGCTCAATGAAATCGCCGAGTAACTCTCCAAGTCATACAGCCAAAGGCTCTCCTCCGCCTGACATTTTTGTTTCCGCTATGCCGAGCCTTCTTCAGCACCACATCAATAACTATTAATTATTTACAAACTTATCATCAACTTAAAACATGGTTGTATGAAATGTTAATAATAAATTAAATAAGAAATAGTGGTCTAGTACAAACCCCTGGCTAAATGCGGCGTAACGCACTTTCAAGTATACAGTAAATTGTATAAAACTGATGGAGAGTTGTTTATCATATTTACAATGCATTTTACTATACTCATCAGCTTATCTTACCTTAACTACAGAGCATCTGGGGCTACGGCTTGTGTGCTCCGTTCATCTAAGGGCGCACCCATGTTCTCGCATTCAAGAATATAAGAGCCAATGTATATGATAGAGCACCTGTATGCCGAAAGTTTATAAATTTGCACAGTATAGAGAGGCAATTTGTACACATATACATGGCGAACACAATGAGACCTATAACCATAATTCAAGGATATACAAATCATATATTTATACTGTATGTTCAATCAGCTAAACCTGATAACCATTTGAGTATATGACTTCTGTGCAAATTTAAAAAACTTTCAGCATACATGACCTCTATAGTATACACCGACTCTCATATACGGCCAATCTCCTCAGACCTTGTCCTTTGACGCAAGAACACGGGGTGCCGGAGCATAGAAGTTATCCCTCCTAAATTCTCTTTAAGGGAGATTAGATGCTGAGTACGGTGTGAAGGGGGCTGGTATTGTTAAATATATATTCATTATGATATACAACATTGCATTAGTTTTTATACACCATACTGTATAGGTGAAATGCGTTGCAAGGCGTTTAGTGCGGGCTGGTACTAGGCCATTATTTCTTTTTTGATTATTAATTATTATTTCATTAAAAAATCCCAAGTCTAAAAATAGAATGAAGGGTCATTTTTCCGAAGGGGTCTGTATCCTATCTTTTTCAGCGCATCAAACTGTGTATACTTGCCAAGTTTCATTGCAATATCTTAATTCCCAAAATAGTTACAATTGACACGCTTGTAGAGGTATGGTACCAAGTACCCAAGTCTAAAAATAGAATAAGGGGGCATTTTCCGGAGGGGTCTGCATCCTATCTTTTTCAGCGTATCAAACTGTGCATTCTTGCCAAGTTTCATGTCAGTATCGTTATTCCCAACATTGTTATGGTAGAAACCCTTGTAGAGGTATGGTACCGAGTACCCCAGTCTAAAAATAGCATCTGGGGGCATTTTCGATTGGGGTCTGTATCCCATCATCTTCAGCGTATCAAACTGGGTAGGTATGCCAATTTTCATGCTTGCTTTATAAAATGCACAATTGCCAACGATTTCACAGTTAAGCCATCGCACTAAGTTTTCGAAAGTCAATTAAAAGAAGACAGTGTATAAGATCAACTTTTTATAACCACAAATGTTATTCAACAGAAAAATGAAGACTTAACAAGCATCAAAATACAAATTTCAATCTAAAGAAAAACCTGCTACAGTTTCTCGTTCGTTTGCTAAAATCTTTTTCATAGGAACTTCTTGCACTTCCATGACATCTTACCAGCTGGTTGTCAACATTGAAATTGATCGGAAAATGCTCACTGACTTTGACTATCGCCTGCTTGTGTTGAAGGCGAGTTTGTTTCTTAATTTCGTGTTATTGTTGTTCATCTTCGAAAATGTTCTCTCAACACAAGCTGTACTCTGGGGTAGGGCGGTAAAATAGAATGAAGGGTCATTTTTCCGAAGGGGTCTGTATCCTATCTTTTTCAGCGTATCAAACTGTGTATACTTGCCAAGTTTCATTGCAATATCTTAATTCCCAAAATAGTTACAATTGACACGCTTGTAGAGGTATGGTACCAAGTACCCCAGTCTAAAAATAGAATAAGGGGGCATTTTCTGGAGGGGTCTGTATCCTATCTTTTTCAGCGCATCAAACTTTGTATACTTGCCAAGTTTCATTGCAATATCTTAATTCCCAAAATAGTTACAATTGACACGCTTGTAGAGGTATGGTACCGAGTCCCCCAGTCTAAAAATAGAATAAGGGGGCATTTTTCCGGAGGGGTCTGCATCCTATCTTTCTCATCTTATCAAACTGTGTATGATTGCCAAGTTTTATTGCAATATCTTAATTCCCAACATAGTTACAATAGAAACGCTTGTAGAGGTATGGTACCGAGTACCCCAGTCTAAAAATAGAATAAGGGGGCATTTTCCGGACGGGTCTGCATCCTATCTTTTTCAGCTTATCAAACTGTGTATACTTGCCAAGTTTTATTGCAATATCTTAATTCCCAACATAGTTACAAGAGAAACGCTTGTAGAGGTATGGTACCGAGTCCCCCAGTCTAAAAATAAAATAAGGGGGCACTTTTCCGGAGGGGTCTGCATGCTATCTTTTTCAACTTATCAAACTGTGTATACTTGCCAAGTTTCATGTCAGTATAGTTATTCCTAACATTGTTATGGGATAAACCTTTGTAGAGGTATGGTACCGAGTACCCCATTCTAAAAATAGCAGCTGGGGGCATTTTTCGATTGGGGTCTGTATCCCATCATCTTCAGCGTATCAAACTGGTTAGGTATGCCAATTTTCATGCTTGCTTCATAAAATGCACAATTCTGACAACTAACTGATATACTAACTAAATCTAAATTTGCTTTTAAAATTAAGTGTCAACGCAGGGGTAGAAATTATTGAAGTGTTAGGGATTAGCACCCCCCCCAATGTTTTTTCAGTTTGGTGGAAAATTTTGCGATTTTCTCTAATAAACGGGACCAAATAATCCATTTTAAGGATTCTTTTGAATATTACTCCTCTTTACCCAACCTTACTCCCTTTGCTGCTTTCAGCCTACTTGTTACCACTGATTTCCTTTATCGCTCTGGAAGATGACTCAACTTTTTCTCAATTTCATTACTGAGTTCTAAATAGTTCTCTAGATTGTTCCACATGATTGAATTAAACTTGCAGTGTCATTGATGTAGATTTGGGCTATATTTAGATGCTTAGCAAGCATTTCATACATCTAAGAGCTCATTTAACTCCAACAATGAGAAGATTTGCATTTCACTGATTCAAAAAGTGAGAAAGCTTCTTGAGTATTCCTTATTGGGAAGATTGCCAACACCTCTGCAACTGCATCAATGGCCTCTAGTTGAGCTTTGAGTTTAGGGTGCAATCGAGTAGAAATTGATCTTTGAAGAGCAGCTCTATTTTTGTTCCAGATCCAGATATCTTGCTCCTTTTCATGAATCTGCATCTCTCCTAATTAGCTACTTCACTGTTTTTTCCTTCTCTCTGCACTATTTGCATTAATACTATGAAGCCTTTCTTGCCTTTTGAAAAGGCTTGCAGATGCATCCAGGGATAATTCACAGAATTTGTTTTTGAAGGAACTGTATGCTTTTTTTCACTATCCTTTGACAAATATGCTACTTTGCAAACCAATCAGAATGGCAAGGTAGTGCTAATGAATGGAAGATAGCTTTCCTTCCTTACAGATGGAACCTTTTTCTGTCCAATACCTGTTGTGCTCTATCTTGAAACTTGTTTGTATCTTCATCATCTTTCCTTTGTCTCTTGGGTGTTTCCTTTTCTTTATACGGCAAGTTCCCTCTTTCGCTCTCTGGTTGACATACAGCTGTCCCTTTTCTGTTTTCCCTTTTCCATTAGGTTGCCATTTAATAGTATTGTAACAAGAGTGCAAGATAATAAGCAGATGGGATTTTCAATGTGCAGATGGACAGCTGCTGCCCTTGATTTGGCTTTGCTGCCCCTATAACAATAAAGGGCAGCAGATATGTCAATCAGCCAATAATATTGCTCATCTGCCAGATCCCTATCAATCCACCTCATTAAGTCATTAACACTTTAAATTCAATAGGAGCTTGACCGCTCTATTGTTTAGATTCTTCTTTGATTACCAAAAGAAAAAGGTGTGAATCAGTGAAAAGAAGGAGAACAAGAGAAGCCCTGAGGGCTGCCCTTGTTTCAACATTGACAAGTTTCAATTGTGTGAGATGTCATTAATTTCTTTAGTTTAATTTCATTTATTCATTCAAAACAAACCTGCATGCTGCTGTGGATTCCAACTATGCTAAGAAATGAGAATTCTTTCCTTGATTCTATTTTATTCATATTCAACCAATTTAACGCATAGTGCAGCCCTTCTTTTCAAAAAAGAAACCGATAAACAGTCAGTTATCACAGTCACATAGCAGGAATCCGCTACCCTTCCTGATAGAAAATCAGTAAATTCCATCTTTCAAAATAATATTTTGTTTAATTTTATTTTTTAGAAAAAGGAAAATAAAAAACCTTTCTGGTTTGCGCAATTAAACAACACCGGCATCGCGCAATTAACATTTTCCAATATAAAGCGCAAGAAGTCAGTTAAGTCATAATGAAACATTTCAGTGGAAACTCTAACACAATCATCAACTTTCTAAAGGTATAATGCCTTAAATTTATCTGCAGAATATAAGTTTAAAAACAAAGGTCAATGCATGTAGACCTAACAAAATAATACCTTTTCCAAAATTCCTGCATATTCCACAGATTTTGTTCGATTCTTGATGGAGGTTTCACGTAGTACTAGATGAGATTTCATTCCCAATTCCATTATTGGAAGTAGCCTATCATTGATTTGCGCACACCGTGGTGAACCAAAATGAATTGAAGTTGTATATTATCGCTTCTTTGACGAACTCGACGCAAAATATGCGCAATGACAATTCAGCATGAAACATGAAGTTTGTGTATCTCATTCCTTCATATACCCTAGTAACTATATCAGCTGTGAGAAGATAGACTACTGTCATACTAACTCGGCCCAGTACTTTGTTAACACTGCTACCACGGTAACCTATAAAATCAACACTATAGCACGTGTCCCTTTGTTTACAACAAAGCTTCATACTGGCTAACAATAGACCAGCGCATGGAAAGGGGCATAAGGGGAACCAATTGAGACAATCATTAAGAGAGATATGACAAAAACTTTGATAAATAAGTATGATAAGAAGAATAAAACAATAAAAACCCGGCAACAAAGAAATAGAAAATAACTCCACTTCTAGAGGGTAGCAACATCAGCGAAAATATGTTTCTCGGACTAAAATCAATCTCAAACGAGGGAATTTCTGTGAATTGATAGATAACTTGTCATATATAACCAGATACTTTAAGGTAGCCCAACTATCTTAAGCATTATATTCTCAACTGTTCATGATAACGAAAATAATTGAAAAATACTTATTCTTGAATCAAAATGTTAGAATCCAATTCAAAGATGTATGAACTTCGGACTAAAGACTAACTCAAAAGCCTTAACAGTCGAAGAAAAGAGCGGAGTTCAATAGAACTGTTCATGATAACGAAAATAATTGAAAAATACTTATTCTTGAATCAAAATGTTAGAATCCAATTCAAAGATGTATGAACTTGGAAGCCTTAACAGTCGAAGAAAAGAGCGGAGTTCGCACAGAACTCAGGTCTCAGTTTCATATAGACTCAGATATGATTCTCGGACTAAAGACTAACTCAAATCAGGGAATTTCTGTGAATTAATAGATAAATCGTGATATTTAATGAAAATTATGAGATTTTTTTTGTTTTAAAGCTTAAGGGGCAGCGAACGGGCAGCAGAAGGGCAGCAAAGGGGCAGCAAATAAAGTCTTAAATATAGAATAACCAGATTAAGTAGCACAACGATCTTAAGCATTATATTCTCAATAGAACTGTTCATGATAACGAAAATAATTGAAAAATACTTATTCTTGAATCAAAATGTTAGAAGCCAATTCAAAGATGTATGAACTTTGAAGCCTTAACAGTCGAAGAAAAGAGCGGAGTTCGCACGGAACTCATGTCTCAGTTTCATATAGACTCAGATATGATTCTCAGATTAAAGACTAACTCAAATCAGGGAATTTCTGTGAATTAATAGATAAATCGTGATATTTAATGTTTTCAAATATGGTGGCTCTTCTGAACAGTTTGAGGTTAAAAATTGTGGAGCAGCAATGTGGATGGTTGATCGCATAGACATTGAGCGTCAGCATAAGAATTTCTTAAAGTTATTGCGATAAAATTTTCTGGTCCACTTTTTTCACGTACTATCTTATTTTTATCAAATCTTTTTGGTAATCATCTACAATCCTTCACAAAATATGCTGAGACCAGTAACCCAAATTTACTGGCGACAGTCATCAGTTATACTTTTTGTACTTCACTCCCTTCCCCCTTGAAGCAATGTTGTGTCCAAATTTATAGCGTTCTACGATGTTGTCGCACTCAATTTGCGGCCATCTTCAGCAAGTCAAACTAGACAGCACTCCATGGAGGAGACGGGAGAGGGCAGAAGAAGAGGAGGGCAGAAGTAGTCTAAGAGTTTTAGTTTGTGATTTTATGGCGTTTACTCAAACCTATGAATTTGATTAAGCCAACCATTTTGATATCATAGTTGGGATCTTCCATCATGATGTAGCTGCAGTATTGTTTTGAAATCTCGTCTTACTCTTAATTGCTTTACTCTTCTATAATTAATATTAATTGCGTATTTATGTAATTTAAACTTTAAGTAATCCGAGCAACCACGCAGAATTCCTGGAATTGCCAGGGAACGCAAAGAAAATAACTCTCACGCAGTTCAATCAATGATCTCACACGATTCATTGTCAGCCTATGGTTACTTCGCTGAAGATATGTCGAGTACTATTAATGTAGTCTGCGAGGTACATGTATAATGACAAAACAAACCACGGAAGTACAACTAAACCAACCAACGTAACTTGACAAGCATATTTGAAACTTGGCATTTCCAAAAATTGTTTTCTAAGTAACCCAAATCTATTTAGGCTTTCTGCTCGATTTTTTATTTGCAAACACAGCTTTGCGCACTTTGTATTATTCTTTTATTATAAAATAAGTTTTAGCTATGCCTTTGAATTGAGAATATTTTCATAAAGTCATTGAAAGCAAAAAAGGGTTAGAGTTTCTACCTACTGAAATGTTTCATTATGACTTAACTGACTTCTTGTGCTTTATTTTGGAAAATGTTAATTGCGCGATGCCGGTGTTGTTTAATTGCGCAAACCAGAAAGGTTTTTTATTTTCCTGTTTCTAAAAAAATAAAATTAAACAAAATATTATTTTGAAAGATGGAATTTACTGATTTTCTATCAGGAAGGGTAGCAGATTCCTGCTATGTGACTGTGATAACTGACTGTTTATCGGTTTCTTTTTTGAAAAGAAGGGCTGCACTATGCATTAAATTGGTTGAATATGAATAAAATAGAATCAAGGAAAGAATTCTCATTTCTTAGCATAGTTGGGATCCACAGCAGCATGCAGGTTTGTTTTGAATGAATAAATGAAATTAAACTAAAGAAATTAATGACATCTCACACAATTGAAACTTGTCAATGTTGAAACTAAGAGAATTATTTTAATAAAATGGCAGCAGCAGTAAAAAGATCAGCAACAGTTACTATAACACCAAAAAGACAAGCATCTGGAGAAAAAAGATCGAAGGGCAATGCCTGTGATTATAATCCTTTAGAAGATTTAGATAATTTCGTGAATCGTGCGGCTGAAAAGGATACGGGTGTGAGGAAACGACCACCTCAGCCATTCGCAAAAGCAAGAGAACAGAATGAAGATTTAATGGGTGATGTAAATAGAAGACTAGAAGAAATAAGTTCGATGTTTAAGAGTTTCTCTGTGTACGCTGAGAAGCTTGACAAATTAGATGGAATAGAAAGATTGGTCAGAGAAAACAATTACGCTTTGATGAAAGCACAAGAAGAGATTAGAGAAATCAGAAATGAGAATGTAGAATTAAAAGAAAAGATAGTGGTTTTGGAAAGTCAGGTGACAGAAATTAGAGGAAATTGAGGGAAGGAATCTGAAAGGATAAAGAAATTGGAAGATCGAGTTATTGACATACAAGCTAGGTCGATGAGGGATAACCTTATATTCTTCAATATTGAAGAAGCTGAGAACAATAACATAAGCTCGGAGGATTTAGTTAACAATGTAATCCACACAAAGATGGGAATCAGAGAAGAGGTTCGTTTTGAAAGAGTCCATCGTATGGGGCAAAAGTACAGCAGGGAAGGAGAAAGAAGGGTTAGACCAATTGTGGCAAAATTTTCAAGCTTCAAGCAGAAGGAGAAGGTGAAGTTTGCGGCCAAGAACTTGGCTGATACTAACATTGGTGTGTCGGAGCAATTCCCACGTGAGATAGAAGAAAAGCGAAAGTTGCTCTGGCCAATCTTCAAGAAGGCAAAAAAAGAAGGGAGACAGGTGAGATTCAACGTAGACAAGCTCTATGTTGATAATCAGCTGGTGGTACTAAACGAGAGAGCAGAAAGGCCTGCCGTCAACGGAAACGCAGCTGGCGCTGGTGCAAAATAAGGAAGTCATGGAGGTGATGAAAAGAGCAAGGTGCGAATATTGTTTATTAATGTTAATGGTTTAAAGTGGTTATGACGCCAAAATTTTTATTGGCTTATTTTATGAAACAAACATCGCTGATAACGATGGTGTAGTTTGTTTTTTGATTTGCAAATTATTTTATTACAAAATGTGGGTTTTATTTCACCCACTCTGGATAAAAAGTGTCCCAAGAAAAACGCGGTCAGACCGCTGCGTCCCAGATCTCTGTGACGTAAAGTGTTTGTGTCGGATCTCAGCATCAACAGAGAAGCCTTAGAAGTTCCAGATTCCAAGGCTTGTTTACGCCCGTCAGCTGAGCAGAAGTTAAAAAATTTTAACTTCAACCTCTGTAACAATGTTTTAATATACCAAAAAGATTTTTCCTTATTTTTTTATTTTGTCTGTGCGGCGAGAGAAGCGTTTTCCCAACGACACTCCTATCGAGTTCAGCGAAGGTAAGTGCCAAGCCATAATGTGATGAAAGCACGCTGAGGTTTCATTGTTCTTTCTGATGTTACAATTGTTTTTCTGATCTGCATGAGCTGTTTGAGTTCAATACTCAAATTACATTGACATTCAATCGAAGAAAAGTTCTGAATTTCAAGGAAATAAAGCAGAACAGAATATCCTCTCCGCTGCTGCTCTTATAAAGTGCAGAACAGACATCATTTCACGCGAAAGTCTTAAATTCATTATCATGAAAACATTCTCTATTACCAAGAAAAATACTCAATTTTTCGTTTTCTTTTCTAAGAAACCTCTTATAAGAAACCAATAAATAACTAAAAAGCCCTTCGCCTGAATTCGAAGAAACTCTAAGGATGCCAAATAAAATCAAGATATACTTTTTAATATTGTTTCCAAATATTTATAAATACATAGTATTTCTCTAAAACTCTTCAAAGTCCTAATAAACGTTTAATGAAGGTATAATTTCTCTATCTTCACCAAGAAAGACACCACAAAAGATTTTGTACGTGAACATTTAACTATAAAGGTGCTTGCTAAGAGCAAATTATTGCAAAAATTTTTTTACACAATGTCTTGCTTACAATTTAGGTTTGTTACCTATTTTGTTTTTATTTATAACATTTGGAGTACCTTTCATTGACCGCTCGTTTTTTGCGAGATCAAGATGTGAACCGACGGACGCTTGATTAATTTTAGACATAATTTTTTTTGAAGAAAGGATTTCCAGTTCTTATGTTAAATAAAGCTATAATTTTACTTGCGGTTTGTCCAGAAAATGAATACTTCCATATTCTGGGTCGAATAATAAATAAGTTGACTTCAGCCTACTCCACTACCGTTTCATCCTGGATGCACTGCACTGTCAGCTTCTTCATCAAAGTTTACGAAAATATCAGCTTCATGTGGCCGCTACAGGCCTCAAGAATAGCCTAAAGCTTTCTTCTTGGGCATCTGCTTTTTATTTTGTTCCATAAAGTGATAAATTGTTGTTCTCGTGCGATTTTCTTGTCAAAATATATTCCATTTCTTACTGCTCGCCTTTGCACTTCCTCATCGACACAAACACTTTACGTCACTCGACCCAGGCCGCTGGGACACTTTTTTGGAGGGAAATTCGAGTTTGAAACCCCGATTACTAATGAACTAAGGATTTTTGAGATTTTTGGTTTCGATTTTCGTTATCAGCATACTCAAATTGACCATAATCAAGAAGAAAAATTTTGGCGTCATAACCACTTTAAGAAATAAGACAAGAATTCCAGAGTTTTTGAGTAAAATCCAAGATTATGATATTATTAGCTTTGTAGAATCTAAAACTGATGATTATGATGATTTTAATTTACCGGGTTTCAAATTTACACATATAAGAAACAGGAAAAAGAATAAACGAAATAGATCAGGAGGAATTTTTATTGGAATCAATGATAGGGTTAGCGAGTTTTTAAAAGTAGATGTGGAATTTGATTCCGAAACAGTTGTGTGGTTAAAAGAGGAAAAAAAGCTCTTCGAAAACGAAAAGAAAATAGCACTAGGGTTTGTTTATATTCCTCCAATAGGGTCACCATATTTGGATAATGATAGTTTTGATAATTTAGAAAAAGATATATTTAAGCTAAAAGAACAAGGCTATAGTATATTGATGGTTGGGGATTTTAATGCAAAAACAAAAACTATTAGTGATTATATAGAATTTGATGATGACATCCTAAGCGAGGTTGGAATTGAATCAGAAGATATCTCAAATGAAACTATTGAAAATCTGAAGGCATTGCGTGAATCAGAAATTCCGACAGAAAGGTTTTCGCAAGACAAAACAAAAAACTCACACGGTGATAAGTTGATTGATGTGTGTAGAAACAGTGATATGTTTATAATGAATGGTCGGATAGGAAAGGATAAAAAAGTGGGAAAAGTAACATGTAAGGATAAAACACTTATTGACTATGCAATCGGAAGCTCAGATGTTTTATGTGCCTGCAGTGATTTTTGCATAGATGATTTCAATCCTTTGTTCTCTGATGTGCATTGTGCAATTTCAATCTCATTTGGTAGTGCAAGGAAAACTTTTAAAGAAAAAGGAAACCGAAGTAGTAATAAAATTAAGGATGATAAAAAGTGTGTAGAAATAAGCAAAGAAAATTTGAAATCGAGATCTGCTTACAAAAAATTGAAAACAGCCGCATCAAGAAATAAAATGGTTAATGCAAAAAAAGAATATAAGAAAACCATGAATAAATTTAGAATAAAACATAATAAGAAATTTAATGAAAAATTAAGAAAACTTAAATCAAGACACCCTCGTCAATTCTGGTCAATGATTAGAGACAAAAGAAAGGAATCACTTAAAGATGTGACTCTAAACGCTTTATTCGAGCATTTCAAAAATCTTAATAAGGGCATAGATGAAAATGAAGAATTAAATGCAGACATGGAATTAAATGAAAGTAATAATTCAGATTTAGATGATTTATTTAATGAAAATGAAGTAAAGTACATTATCTCTAAGCTTAAAAATAATAAATCACCGGGTTTGGATGGAATAATGAATGAATATCTTAAGTACAGTAGCGAGAAAGTGATTAGTATACTCACGAAAATTTTCAACATTATTCTTAAAGCTGGAATTTTCCCAGAATCGTGGCTTATTGGTATAATAAAACCAATTTATAAGAATAAAGGATCGAAATCAGAAGCCAACAATTACAGGGGTATAACGCTAGTGAGCTGTTTGAGCAAGGTGTTTACAGGTTTACTAAATAGAAGAATATCCTCTTACCTAGAAAAAAATAAGTTACTAAATGAAGATCAAGCAGGCTTTCGGAGCGGTTATTCTACTATTGATCACATTTTTAATTTGAATTTGATAATAAATTATTCCTTTGCTAGTAATAAAAAACTTTATGTTGCCTTTGTTGACTATGAAAAGGCATTTGATACAGTATGGAGAAAAGGTCTCTGGTTGAAACTGATAAATATTGGAATAAGGGGTAGTTGTTTTAATGTGATAGTGAATATGTATAATAATATTAAATCGGTAATTGAAAAAGAAGGTGAATTTAGTGAAATTTTTTCATGTAATATGGGAGTAAGGCAGGGAGAAAATTTGTCACCCTTTTGTTTGCAATTTTCTTAATGATATGGAAAAATCGTTTCAAAATCTTGGGAACAAAGGTTTAGACTTTGAAATAGACGGACAGAAAATTTTCCGGTTGCATTCACTACTTTACGCAGATGACACTGTATTACTTGCTGATTCACCCGAAAATTTGCAAAAGTCTTTAGATATTTTATATAGATATAGTAGCTTATGGAAATTAAAAGTTAATGTTAGTAAAACGAAAATTATGACCTTCTCAAAAAATGGTAGGAGTAAAGAGGTTGTTTTTAAATACAATGATGAGAGAATTGAAATTGTTAAAGAATTTAAGTATCTTGGTATTGTTTTTAAAAGTAATGGGCGTTTCGTGAGTGCAATGAAAGTTATCAAAAACCAGGCAAACAAAGCCATGAGATATTTAATCTCGAGAGCTAGAGCTATTGATATGCCCGTAGACTTACAACTAAAGATGTTTGATTCTTTAGTGATGCCAATATTAACCTATGGAGCAGAGGTGTGGGGGTTTGAGAAATTAAACGTTATTGATCAACTAGAGTTACAATTTTACAAACTAATATTGAATCTTAGAAAATCAACACCAAGTTATATGGTATATGGTGAACTAGGTCGTTCTCCTGTGTCGATAAGAATTAAATCAAGAATGATAAATTTTTGGGGTAAGATCTTAACTGGGAGACAAGACAAGCTAGTGTTTAGACTATATGAACTTGCGTTACATAAATGGGAAAATATTGGCTGGATAAAATCAATTAAGAATTTATTTGATCATACTGGTTTATCGATAATTTGGAATTCTCATGTTGTAAATAGTAGTAGGAATTTATGTAGTCTTATTGAGATTAATCTTAAAGACCAGTTTCTTCAACAATGGAATTCCGAAATGGAGTTGTCAAATAAAGGCAAAATGTACTCGAATATGAAACAAATTTTTGAAATGGAAAATTATCTAAGTCTTTTGCCGCCAAGATTATCCCAGTATCTTTGCTGGTTTAGAACTGGAAACCATAAGCTTTCTGTTGAAACGGGAAGATGGAACAAAATAGACTATGGCTTACGTAAATGTGATATGTGTACTTCAAATGAGATTGGCGATGAGTATCACACTCTCTTAAAATGTCCTGCATTTGATCGCATAAGGGATAAACTTATACCAACATATTTTTCTAAGTACCCTTCAAAAATGAAATTTCAAATTCTAATGTCAAAAACAAGAGACAAAAAACTTTGGGCCAATATAGCAAAATATATAAGAGAAATTTTCAGTTATAGGAAAAATAATTGTCACCTCCTGTAAAAAGACAAAAGTAATTTCATTGTTGCAGTTTCTGTTGCTGTTGCTGTTGCTGTTATCTTATGTTTCTTTGAATATTTTAGCTCTTACCGTTCTTACTTTAGTTGCTTTTTTTTTGTTAATTAGACTTAATTTTGTTAATGAAAAACTCTAAATTGTCACTATAGTGATGTAGAGTTTACATTAATTTGCTTATTCTATAAATTCATTTCATACCCCAGCTGGGGGTATGAGTAAATTTATGATGATGATGATGATGATGATGATTATCTGATAGCGTTCACAGTACAGTTTATCAGATCAGGGATATACTCCATGGAAGAGGGGCTTAGCCAGCAATTATTTGTCAGCATCAATAGATCCCTTGGATCCATAGGGATTTTATTCAATTAAACCATTTCGATCATTTTCCCATATAAACATCTGGAAGCATTTAATTGCGGTATCAGCAACAAGTTTTGGGAAAGACTTGTCACTAAAACATTCTGCCTGATCTTTGAATTCGGTGGTGATCTTCTTCGAGCCACAAGAATAGGAGTAGGTTGCTGCAGTGCTAATAGCTTACGGTTGCTTCGCTTATGATTGTATCCCTTTTCAGTGGCTGACAGGCTGGC
>JACTAT010000173.1:0-12403 GCA_014526335.1 Chrysaora quinquecirrha
GTAACCATCGGGTAACCATACGGGTAACCATGATTCTATATGGATTTTGTATGGATTTAGCAAGGGTAACCACGGGTAACCACGGGTAACCATAATATATAGAGGGAATAAGATATACACCCTTCTTTCATTGTCATTGGATCTCTTTACGAGGCATTCTCTCTGCGCACGAAGGGTTCTTCGTGTACAGCTAAGTCATAGACCGAAGCACATGATCTGATCAAATTTTGTAGCGATGTTCTCCACGATAACAAGCAGGAAATCAGGTCTTCGGAAAATATCAATTGGGTTTTAAATGGGCCTCAGGCCATGTCTCTTCCAAAACGATTAGCTTTGGTATGCGTTGATATTTCGATGTTGGAACACGCTTGGTCCTTTGGTGCAAAAAATGAAAGAAAGCACCAAACGTTTGACTTACTGGGCAGCGACATCTAGAGCTATCACCGATGGTTTCCCTGAATTTGAATTTCGAAGGAGATGATAATGACAGTGGATCTAAAAGTGGCACGGAGTGAATGACAGATGAAGGACTAATGAAATGGCAAACGAAATTGATAGTTTGATGCGAACAATGACGAGGATGTTGAAGTCGAATATGAAGGAGAGCGGAGAGATATCGATAGTGAACCAGGATGAAACTGAAAACGCAAATGGCGTTTCCCTTGGTTCAAGGTACAGATTGTAGTCGTTATTTGTCGCTTTTGTTGCGAGTCTCAAAAATCCTGTACTACGGTTTATATTAGGCATTTGCATTTGTTGTTGGTAAAGAAATGAAGCTAGTGAAGCAAAATAAGTAAAAAACGATGATACCAACCGTTTGGCAATGAATAATTATGGTAACCCAATGCAGTTTTCGGGATTTTTGATTTTCTGTCTGCGGGTTTCCGGGTTTTGCCAAAATTTTGTCCGGGTTTTCGGGTTTTTCCGAATTTTCCTCCGGGTTTTCGGGTTTTGATACCCCCCAAAGCCCCCCTCTTTGATCCTTACTTGTGAAAAATGTAAGGGAAATTTCCTAAAATCGACCATGTACACTGCGCATCAAGGTGCTAATTCGCGTAATCTGTAGAAGAATGTAAGAAAGTTGCTAGTGTATATGGTCCCTTAAGTGAAGATGAAGTGACGATTAGGGTTAGATGTTAGAAAGGAAACGCCTGTGGTTGTCGCTGCTGTATACACTCAAATAACATGCTCGAGGGCTATTCCCCTACACGTTCTCTACGCGCCCAATTTCGCACGAGGGAACGCAATTTCAAGATAGCACAGAATTAATAATTAGAGGAGACTTACCTGTAAGTTGAATTTTGATTCTCTATGTTATCTTGGGGGAAGTAATCTCCTTCCGAAAACGCTACAGGCATGTTTGTTTTGCTAATAAGTATTCAATCTGTTCATTCCTTTCAAACAGCTATTTTCTTACCTTTAGAAGAAAGTTACAAGTGTCGGAACATCGCTTGTGGAACAGGAAGGTATTGCACTCTGGATAGATACAAAAAACCATATTGCTCTTGCCTCGTTCCTTGTAACATTCAACCGAGATTGAAACGTGTTGGGCCTGTCTGCGCATCTGACAGAGTTACCTATATGAATATTTGTGTCATGAAACAAGTTGCTTGCAAATCTAGAACCAAGATTTATGTGATAAAATATGGAAATTGTCCTAAATACTGTGAGTGCATACTTTAGATACTAAAACCAGATTGATGCTACTTACACGTTTTTTTTTATATAAGAACACTGAAATTGAAGAAAGCCATGCAGTGTTCTTAGTTTTTCCGATTTGAAGGCTCAAAATGTTCTTAACATGTTCTTAATTTTCTTGCTTTTCAAAAAGCTGTTGTTCTTCAAATTAAGTGACCATTGCTACGAAAAGGGACGCACATGTAAAAATGTCCCAAAGTCACAATTGATAGTTTACCTGTTTTCTAGAGAGGAGAACAGGACAGCATCAATAAAATTCTAATTTTTCTAGCTTAACAAAGCCTTGTTATATGTTCTTAGCATGTTCTTAACTTTTCAGCCTCTGAAGCCTTATGTTCTTATATACTTTGTTCTTATAAAAAAAACCTGTAAATCACTTTCTCATTCCTGATATGGCATCGGTGAAGGTGAAGGTGAAGGTGAAATGGTGTTTTAGCGCCAGTCACTGGGATCTCAGTAGTAGGTTAACTAATCGAGACCTCGACCCTGGCTGTGACACTACCGTGGCTGGGCTCGAACCCTGACCACACTGAGCTTCTGACACCAAGAATCAGCTGGATTACACCACGGCGCCACAGCATCGGTCTAGTCTAGCTAACTCGAGCCCCGGCTACGGTAAAGTCACAGCCAGGGTCGATCGAGGTTCTCGTAAGTTCATCTTCTTTTGAAATCTTAGCACTTACAAAACAATTCCACCTTAACCCTCCTCCCCCTTCCACCTTCGATATTCTCTGCATTTCCTTGCTTCGAACATCTGAACGGTGTATTTAGCGTCAGTCACTGGGATCTCAGTAGTAGGTTAACTAATCGAGACCTCAACTCTATCACTGTGACGCTACCGTGGCTGAGGCTCGAATCCGACCTTGCTGAGTGTCGCGTCCGACACTACGACCCAGCTGGATTAGGCCACGACGTCATCGCACCTTCAAGTTCAACTTATCTTGCTCGAGAGCCATTCATATGTTTTCCTTCTGTTTTGACTATTTCATCTATATCTATATCTATATTGCTATTTCCAATGTTTTTTCATTCATCAACAGACAGTTGCAGAGATTCAAAATGGGAAAGCAGATACGGCTTTTGCAGAAGATGGCAAAGAGCTGGCCTTTGCAAACGATATAAGAAATATATTGGTAAAAAATGCACTAAAACTTGTGGATATTGCCAACAAAACCCAGGTATTTGAAGTTGGTATTAGTTTTGTACAAGTTGTTATGAAGAGAAATAACTAAATTAGCAGTTTTATTTCAATCTGAATTGAGGAAAATTAGCGGCTGGGTTTCTATATCTATTCGGTCATTGATTCATTCTTTCCGGTCTTTTTGGCTCCGGGTTTTGTTCCAACGACTAATCCTTCATATAAGTTAGGCGTCCGGATGCTCAGATCTGGTGTGCTTTTCTTCATGCGTGACATGATTATTCATTATGTTAGAATGTAGAATCTGCGAACGGAATTTCTCCATCTTTACCTTCCTATATACTAAAAGTTGTGGCTAAACTAGGAGACTTATTGTGCGCAACATTGTATTTGGCGTGTCTCCAAGAATGGCTAAACATGCGAGTGACAAGCGAGCAACATATCCCCGAAATTCTGTTGCTCCCAGAAATTTTGAATTTCGTCTCTCGCTAAAAATTTTGACGCGTGCTACAATGTTTCCGAGGTGGCTAAACTGGGAGACATCGAGGGGGCTTGTCACGTGCAACAATCTCGCGCGCGACAAGTCTCCTAGTTTAGCCAGGCTTTAACGCTGGAAATACCGACCCTAGCGAAAAACACTTCTTTTAAGTTAGAAGCCTTGTAATAAACACATGTGCATGCATATGAGTAAAACCCATATACGTTATAAACAAGATTTCTAATATCGTTGTATTCTAGATCCCTTTCCTTGTGGAAATGGTGATTCCTACTGCTGCTGGGATGGAACAAAAGCTGATGGACCGAATGGTTTAGGATGCAGAGGTGAAAATTTCATATTCGTCATGTTATTTGTAGCCTGTTTGCAGCCTGGAACTCTTCTCTTTTCTGGGAGAAAACTTTGAGGCTGCACACGCTGGCTAGTGATTTGACTTGAGGGGACAACGATGATGGTGAGAGGATGAAATTACTGCTAAAAACTGTCTTGCAAAACTACTCAAATCAATTTCGACAACTGCGAAACATTTTAGTACAATAGGCTATTGTTTTCTCCATTGTCTTTTATCAAAGATTCAGCTTGAAATACAATAAGCTATTGTTTTCTCTATTGTCTTTTTCAAACAATCAGCCTGGTGAACAATGGGTATAGTATCCAACACTGACTTTTTAAAAAGAGTCAGCCTGAAGAACAATAGGCTATTGTTCCTCCATTGTCTTTTTCAAAAGAGTCAGCCTTAGGAACAATAGGTAATTGTTTTCTCCATTGTCGTTTTTCAAAGGGTCAGCTTGAAATACAATAAGCTATTGTTTTCTCTATTGTCTTTTTCAAAATATTCAGCGTGGGGAACAATGGCTATAGTATCCAACATCGACTTTTTAAATATGATCAGCCTGAAAAACAATAAGCTATTGTTTCCTCCATTGTCTTTTTCAAAAGATTCAGCCTTAGGAACAATAGGCTATTGTTTCCTCCATTGTCTTTTTCAAAAGAGTTAGCCTGAGGAGCAATAGGCTATTGTTTCCTCCATTGTTCTTTCTTCAAGAGTTAGCCTGAGGAACAAAAGGCTATTGTTTCTTCCATTGTCTTTTCAAAAGAATCAGCCTGAGTAACAATAGGCTATTGTTTCCTCTGTTGTCTTTTTCAAAAGAGGCGGCCTGAGGTACAATAGGCTTTTGTTTTCTCAATTGTCTTTTTTCAAAGTGACTCGGATTTCTTTTCTTACAGCCTGCAAAGACAAATCTGGGATATTCTGCTTTAGATTTCTTCCTGAATGTGGATCAAAAAAAGAATCATCGCGTCGAGTAATGAGAGCAATGTGTCCAGCATCTTGTAGATATTGCAGTACGTTTTATGGTATTATATATCCTGTCTTCTATAACAAATTGACCTCAGATGAACCTAATTCTAGAAGCGTGAGATTCAGAAAAAAAGGCAGTTTAGGGAGAGGGGAAAGAGTAGTCAAAACAGAGGCGCAGAGATTGATGGAGCATTTAAGTAAAGAGGAGAAAGGAGAAGGAGTGACGAGTTAGAAGAGACTAAGCAGTAACGGGGCAAATAAAGCAGGGGAACCAAAGTAGTTGAAATATTATGGAGATGGGGCAGTAGGAAAGGATAATGCCCGTTGGGGAATGGGAGATGCTAGAGGCGCTGTAGCTGCTAGAGAGAGTTAGTTTGAGCAATCAGCAGAAAGGGGGGAAAGCAGTTAGGGATAAAAGGAGGTAATAGGAAAGGATCATTCAGTTAGGGAATGGGAGAGGTAAGGAGCGATGAAGCTGCTAGAGAGAGTTAGCTGGAGTTATCAGGAGAAAGGGGATAATGCAGTTAACGAGAGAAAGGAACAGGGAGAGGAAAATTAGCCAGATAGTTGGAGAGAAGGGGGAGTAGGAAAAGAAAATATATGCAGTCAGTTAGGAAATAGGAGCGGTAAAGAACAATAAGGCTGCTAGAAAGAGAAGTCGGCACTTGGTAGTAGAGTGTGATACATCTACAGATTGGGAGAGCAAGAAGCAGAGAACTGATAAAGCCGTTGGGGAGGGGCAGCACAGAGGAATGAAACAATTAGAGAGAGAAGGGGAACACTCCTTTTGTTCTATCGAATACAATTTCAGAATTATTGAGAATTTGTTGCTCTTTAGTTCATTGATCTCTAAAAAGATTAATTAATTTTATATATTATTTACAGATGCAAAGAAATCAATTTAACTTAATGAAGAACTATCAAAACAGGCATCTTTGGATTCTGAAAGACAAACTTTTGGTAAAATTTTGTGAGACTCGTATATCAGATTATTTTAATAGTAGAAATGACATTATAGAGAGAGAGATTAAAATAAGATCTTGCATAATTATTATAGTTGAGATTCATAGCACTTCCAAGTACTACTAATTGAAAATATTCTTTATTTGGTAACAAAAACTTCGTTCGCTCAGTTTTACACTTGCAGTATCTTTAATAATATGAAGTATTTTGAATGAATCAACACAGACATAGAATTACAATGTTATCTTTTTGCTTCTTTTCCTCCAAATTTTACTTATCCCATGCAAGAGTTTCAATGCACGACTTCTAATGATATTTTAGAAGGGTTTGGTCGATTTTGAAAACCCTCGATTTTGGGCGCTTTTTGGCGATTTTACCTTAATATAGCCTTGCCTTTTTGGCCAAAATCGGTCGATTTCTGGGGTCTATTTTCTTCTTATTTCTGGACTTTTAAAGTTCATTTTATCCCAATAAATGGATGGAAAGCTAGATTTTGGCTATTTTTTTGCTAATAGCCTTCTTTTTGGCCAAAATCGGTTGAGTCTATTCATATTTCTGAACTTTTAAGATCATTTTTGAGAAACGGGTTGAGCTTTTGAAAACCTTTTGGAAGATTTTGAAAACCTTCGAATTTGGACTATTTTGGAGATTTTCCCTTAGTATAGCCTTGCCTTTTTCGCCAAAAATGGGCCATTTCGAGGGTTTTTATTTTGTTGATTTTATGGGCTTAATACCTTTATAATAGCCGAAAATAGTCATTGGAATGGGTAATCCTACTCTTTGGAAGTTATTTTGACGTTTTGAGTGGATTTGGAAACCCTAGATTTTGGCCGATTTTTGGCCATTTTGCCTTAGTATAGCCTTGCCTTTTTCGCCAAAAATGGGCGATTTCGAGGGTTTTTATTTTGTTGATTTTATGGGCTAAATACCTTTATTACAGCCTAGAAAAGGCATTGGAATGGGTAATCCTACTCTTTGGAAGTTATTTTGACGATTTGAGTGGATTTGGAAACCCTAGATTTTGGCCGATTTTTTGCCATTTTGCCTTAGTATAGCCTTGCCTTTTTCGCCAAAAATGGGCCATTTCGAGGGTTTTATTTTGTTGATTTTATGGGCTAAATACCTTTATTACAGCCTAGAAAAGGCATTGGAATGGGTAATCCTACTCTTTGGAAGTTATTTTTGACGTTTTGAGTGGATTTGGAAACCCTAGATTTTGGCCGATTTTTGGCCATTTTGCCTTAGTATAGCCTTGCCTTTTTCGCCAAAAATGGGCCATTTCGAGGGTTTTTATTTTGTTGATTTTATGGGCTAAATACCTTTATAATAGCCGAAAATAGTCATTGGAATGGGTAATCCTACTCTTTGGAAGTTATTTTTGACGTTTTGAGTGGATTTGGAAACCCTAGATTTTGGCCGATTTTTGGCCATTTTGCCTTAGTATAGCCTTGCCTTTTTCGCCAAAAATGGGCGATTTCGAGTTTTTTTGTTGTTGATTTTATGGGCTAAATACCTTTGTTACAGCCTAGAAAAGGCATTGGAATGGGTAATCCTACTCTTTGGAAGTTATTTTTGACGATTTGAGTGGATTTGGAAACCCTAGATTTTGGCCGATTTTTGGCCATTTTGCCTTAGTATAGCCTTGCCTTTTTCGCCAAAAATGGGCCATTTCGAGGGTTTTTATTTTGTTGATTTTATGGGCTTAATACCTTTATAATAGCCGAAAATAGTCATTGGAATGGGTAATCCTACTCTTTGGAAGTTATTTTTGACGTTTTGAGTGGATTTGGAAACCCTAGATTTTGGCCGATTTTTGGCCATTTTGCCTTAGTATAGCCTTGCCTTTTTCGCCAAAAATGGGCGATTTCGAGGGTTTTTATTTTGTTGATTTTATGGGCTAAATACCTTTATTACAGCCTAGAAAAGGCATTGGAATGGGTAATCCTACTCTTTGGAAGTTATTTTTGACGATTTGAGTGGATTTGGAAACCCTAGATTTTGGCTGATTTTTTGCCATTTTGCCTTAGTATAGCCTTGCCTTTTTCGCCAAAAATGGGCCATTTCGAGGGTTTTTATTTTGTTGATTTTATGGGCTAAATACCTTTATTACAGCCTAGAAAAGGCATTGGAATGGGTAATCCTACTCTTTGGAAGTTATTTTTGACGATTTGAGTGGATTTGGAAACCCTAGATTTTGGCCGATTTTTTGCCATTTTGCCTTAGTATAGCCTTGCCTTTTTCGCCAAAAATGGGCCATTTCGAGGGTTTTTATTTTGTTGATTTTATGGGCTTAATACCTTTATTACAGCCTAGAAAAGGCATTGGAATGGGTAATCCTACTCTTTGGAAGTTATTTTTGACGTTTTGAGTGGATTTGGAAACCCTAGATTTTGGCCGATTTTTGGCCATTTTGCCTTAGTATAGCCTTGCATTTTTCGCCAAAAATGGGCGATTTCGAGGGTTTTTATGTTGTTGATTTTATGGGCTTAATACCTTTATAACAGCCGAAAATAGGCATTGGAATGGGTAATCCTACTCTTTGGAAGTTATTTTTGACGATTTGAGTGGATTTGGAAACCCTAGATTTTTACCGATTTTTGGCCATTTTGCCTTAGTATAGCCTTGCCTTTTTCGCCAAAAGTGGGCCATTTCGAGGGTTTTTATTTTGTTGATTTTATGGGCTAAATACCTTTATTACAGCCGAAAAAAGTCATTGGAATGGGTAATCCTACTCTTTGGAAGTTATTTTTGACGTTTTGAGTGGATTTGGAAACCCTAGATTTTGGCCGATTTTTGGCCATTTTGCCTTAGTATAGCCTTGCCTTTTTCGCCAAAAATGGGCGATTTCGAGGGTTTTATTTTGTTGATTTTATGGGCTTCGAGGGTTTTATTTTGTTGATTTTAGGGCTAAATACCTTTATTACAGCCTAGAAAAGGCATTGGAATGGGTAATCCTACTCTTTGGAAGTTATTTTTGACGATTTGAGTGGATTTGGAAACCCTAGATTTTGGCCGATTTTTGGCCATTTTGCCTTAGTATAGCCTTGCCTTTTTCGCCAAAAATGGGCCATTTCGAGGGTTTTTATTTTGTTGATTTTATGGGCTTAATACCTTTATAATAGCCGAAAATAGTCATTGGAATGGGTAATCCTACTCTTTGGAAGTTATTTTGACGTTTTGAGTGGATTTGGAAACCCTAGATTTTGGCCGATTTTTGGCCATTTTGCCTTAGTATAGCCTTGCCTTTTTCCCCAAAAATGGGCGATTTCGAGGGTTTTATTTTGTTGATTTTATGGGCTAAATACCTTTCTTACAGCCTAGAAAAGGCATTGGAATGAGTAATCCTACTCTTTGGAAGTTATTTTTGACGTTTTGAGTGGATTTGGAAACCCTAGATTTTTGCCGATTTTTGCCATTTTGCCTTAGTATAGCCTTGCCTTTTTCGCCAAAAATGGGCCATTTCGAGGGTTTTATTTTGTTGATTTTATGGGATAAATACCTTTATAATAGCCGAAAATAGACATTGGAATGGGTAATCCTACTCTTTGGAAGTTATTTTTGACGTTTTGAGTGGATTTGGAACCCTAGATTTTGGCCGATTTTTGGCCATTTTGCCTTAGTATAGCCTTGCCTTTTTCGCCAAAAATGGGCGATTTCGAGGGTTTTATTTTGTTGATTTTATGGGCTAAATACCTTTATTACAGCCAAAAAAGGCATTGGAATGGGTAATCCTACTCTTTGGAAGTTATTTTGACGTTTTGAGTGGATTTGGAAACCCTAGATTTTGGCCGATTTTCGGCCACTTTGCCTTAGTATAGCCTTGCCTTTTTCGCCAAAAATGGGCCATTTCGAGGGTCTTTATTTTGTTGATTTTATGGGCTAAATACCTTTCTTACAGCCTAAAAAAGGCATTGGAATGGGTAATCCTACTCTTTGGAAGTTATTTTTGACGTTTTGAGTGGATTTGGAAACCCTAGATTTTGGCCGATTTTTGGCCATTTTGCCTTAGTATAGCCTTGCCTTTTTCCCCAAAAATGGGCGATTTCGAGGGTTTTTATTTTGTTGATTTTATGGGCTTAATACATTTATTGCAGCTTACAAAAGGCATTGGAATGGGTAATCCTACTCTTTGGAAGTTATTTTTGACGTTTTGAGTGGATTTGGAAACCCTAGATTTTGGCCGATTTTTGGCCATTTTGCCTTAGTATAGCCTTGCCTTTTTCCTCAAAAATGGGCGATTTCAAGGGTTTTTATTATGTTGATTTTATGGGCTAAATACCTTTATAATAGCCGAAAATAGTCATTGGAATGGGTAATCCTACTCTTTGGAAGCTATTTTTGACGTTTTGAGTCGATTTGGAAACCCTAGATTTTGGCCGATTTTTGGCCATTTTGCCTTAGTATAGCCTTGCTTTTTTCCCCAAAAATGGGCGATTTCGAGGGTTTTATTTTGTTGATTTTATGGGCTAAATACCTTTCTTACAGCCTAAAAAGGCATTGGAATGGGTAATCCTACTCTTTGGAAGTTATTTTTGACGTTTTGAGTGGATTTGGAAACCCTAGATTTTGGCCGATTTTTGGCCATTTTGCCTTAGTATAGCCTTGCCTTTTTCCCCAAAAATGGGCGATTTCGAGGGTTTTATTTTGTTGATTTTATGGGCTAAATACCTTTATTACAGCCTAAAAAAGGCATTGGAATGGGTAATCCTACTCTTTGGAAGTTATTTTTGACGTTTTGAGTGGATTTGGAAACCCTAGATTTTGGCCGATTTTTGGCCATTTTGCCTTAGTATAGCCTTGCCTTTTTCCCCAAAAATGGGCGATTTCGAGGGTTTTTATTTTGTTGATTTTATGGGCTAAATACCTTTATAATAGCCGAAAATAGTCATTGGAATGGGTAATCCTACTCTTTGGAAGTTATTTTTGACGTTTTGAGTGGATTTGGAAACCCTAGATTTTGGCCGATTTTTCGCCATTTTGCCTTAGTATAGCCTTGCCTTTTTCCCCAAAAATGGGCGATTTCGAGGGCTTTTATTTTGTTGATTTTATGGGCTTAATACATTTATTAGCTTAGCCTAGAAAAGGCATTGGAATGGGTAATCCTACTCTTTGGAAGTTATTTTTGACGTTTTGAGTGGATTTGGAAACCCTAGATTTTGGCCGATTTTTGGCCATTTTGCCTTAGTATAGCCTTGCCTTTTTCCCCAAAAATGGGCGATTTCGAGGGTTTTTATTTTGTTGATTTTATGGGCTAAATACCTTTATAATAGCCGAAAATAGTCATTGGAATGGGTAATCCTACTCTTTGGAAGTTATTTTTGACGTTTTGAGTGGATTTGGAAACCCTAGATTTTGGCCGATTTTTGGCCATTTTGCCTTAGTATAGCCTTGCCTTTTTCCCCAAAAATGGGCGATTTCGAGGGTTTTTATTATGTTGATTTTATGGGCTAAATACCTTTATAATAGCCGAAAATAGTCATTGGAATGGGTAATCCTACTCTTTGGAAGTTATTTTTGGTGTTTTGAGTGGATTTTGAAACCCTAGATTTTGGCCGATTTTTGGCCATTTTGCCTTAGTATAGCCTTGCCTTTTCCCCCAAAAATGGGCGATTTCGAGGGTTTTTATTTTGTTGGTTTTATGGGCTAAATACCTTTATTACAGCCTAGAAAAGGCATTGGAATGGGTAATCCTACTCTTTGGAAGTTATTTTTGACGATTTGAGTGGATTTGGAAACCCTAGATTTTTAGTCATTTTGCCTTAGTATAGCCTTGCCTTTTTGGCCAAAATCTGTCGATTTCTGGGGTCTATTTTTCTTTACATTTCTAGAGCTGTAAGCATTATTTTAGCCCCAAAAATGGATGGAAAGCTTGCTAACAGCCTTCTAATAGTATTTTAGGAGGTTTTGGAAGATTTTGAAAGCCTTAGATTTTTGGCGATTGTTGGCGATTTTCCCTTAGTATAGCCTTGCCTTTTTGGCCATAATCTGTCATTTTCTGGGGTCTATTATCTTGGTTTTTGCCTTTATGGCGATTTTGGGGATATTCCGATAACGAAGAATTAATTAAAAGAAGAATCTATGATAAATTTTAGAATCCTTTTTTAAATTAATCATTTGAGAAAAATAAATAAAGTTTGTTAACATAAATACATATAAAAATAAACCTGTTAGAATAAACTTCTGAACATAAATTCATATTTCTTGTAGGAATTAAACGATTAGGTAAAAATTTAAAAATGAATAGAAATTAAGGATTAATTACATAAATTCTTCAAAATGCTGTTCTTGATTGAAGGGTTAGGCCCAAAATTTTTCTGAATGTTCGAAATGTTCCAGAGTGGGTTCTCAAAGTTAATGCCGTTTACAGTGTTTTAGAAGCTTTACCAAGGTTTTTAAGCGCTCTATGTGATTTTATGTGATTATCCCAGAAAGGGGATAAAATTGACAAACCTAAATGCATGTTAATGTTAGACTCACTACATAAGTCCCACTACTTCGCTCGATGTTGTTGTTGATGTTTTCTACAATCGCTTATTGTGGAAAGTAGATTAGTCATGTCAGTCTGTTGGAGTGACAAATCAAAATAAGGGGAGCTTAAACTAGAGACTCGTGTCGTGAGTCTATGTTAATTTAGCTTTTAGACCCTAATATATTATATAATATTAGACCCTAATATATAGAGTTTTGTCTCCGAGAGGCGGATAACGGACGGATATTATCGCCATAGACATTGGAACATTCAAAGAATAACGAAGTAGGGGCAGATTAGACTGCTTGCGCCGTTAGTTTCCGCTCCTCCACTACACCA
>JACTAT010000173.1:15619-112028 GCA_014526335.1 Chrysaora quinquecirrha
TCTAGATGCTTTGGTGTGTTCCAAGGTTTGTCTTGTCATGCGCACTGAGCCACTGTGGATTCTTGCGTCAGCAGCAATTCTGTTCATCGCACCTGGAGTATAACTTAGAGATCTTTGAAAACCATGAGGATTGCCATTTTGTTGATGTTGTTGTTGTTGTTTTCGTATGTCAGAAATGACGAAATTGGTCAATGTGACGTCTGAAGGACCACCTTGTTCCAAGGGGATCGGGTTCGAGCGAAAATTTTCCAACATTTCGAAAATGCTTTGGAACCAAAGATGTTGTACACGACACTGTCCTTCCGAATTCAGGCCTAAACGAAGATGCTGCAAAGAAGGAGAGACTAACTTAGCAAATTTCAGTTAGACTTACTAAATTAGTCATAGTTATCAACTATATGTCTCAATGCAAAACTTAATGTTGTTGTTGTTGTTACTTTATTTTGAGTAGGCTGTTATTTCTAGCCTTTTCAGCTAATTTAGGCCTACTGTGCATGCCGCATCCAGGCATGGGACCCCTAGTTTAACGTCCCTTCCGAAGGATGGTAGAGTGAGTTGTTTATAGTCATCCATCTGGAAAGTCACCCATCCAGATGCTGACCTCATACGACCAAGCTTATCTTCAACTGTGTAACGAGAACTGACTGAAAAGGTTGGCCAGTCACTCTATACTCTACCATGATCACGTTCTAGAAAATTGGGGGGAAATTTCATTCCTTCGGCGTGATTATATGCCGAGTTTCAGCGTCCAGTAATTCAATTCAGTAGCAAAAAAAAGACTCAAACATAATTCTATGGTTTGATAAGAATGTAAAAGATAATACATGAGTTATAATTTCGACAACTTTTCTAACCTTGGATCTTCCTTGGAGATTAAACGTCAGCACATATTCTCCATGTTTTGTTTCGCTTTGTCGTACCAGAAAAACGCCATGCCACTGCTGACCCCCGTGCAAAACCAGAATGGACGCCATAACTCTACTGATTGTACCATGAAACCAGGGGTACACAGCAAGAGGGTGATTTTCACCTGATAACGTGCACCAGTCATTTGTGGTTGTAGATTCTGATAAAAAATATACGTCATTCACGCTTTGAAAAAGTTGTCAAAAGAAGTTATAAAAAAGAACTTTTAGAATCATATTTTTTGGTTTCTCTGTATTCGGTAGACTTTTGGGAGATTTGTGTCCTATCTTTCTGGGTAACTCTAAAAATGGTAGACTTCCAAGGAATTTGAGACACTCTGCTCTTTAGAGCTGCACTGTACGATTCACTTTTAAAAGGGCCATAGAACTAAGTATAACGGAATTACTCTAATATAGCACATTAATATGGAGAAGGGGGCAAAAACAACCCCAGACCAAATAGGGTTAACGATCTAGGCTTTGTATTTCGCCCTTTCTAGGCAAATAGTTTAGCAATTGAATTGAATTGAATTGTACCTTATTTACTGTTATTTTTGCAGTAGTGACGAGTGCACTAATTTACACTAACATTAAGCAACATCATAGATTGCATCAAACTCATAATTTTTTCAGAATGAGCAAGAGCATTTATTACTTAGAAACTACGTTTTTATTTGGCTCTTGAACTGTTTGTGGGTTCGGACAGACTTTATTTCAGCTGGAAGGGAATTCTAAATTCTTGGCCCTTGGGAACTTAAGGATTTGATCCCATAGCTAGTTGTTCGGACCTTCGGAATATGTAACAGATTAGTTACATATTAGTTAGCAATCTGGAAAAAAGGGTGACTAGTCAGTTTAAATCCTACCTCTTTCCCTGACTTCTTCGATGACATCTTTTCTCTCATCTCCACTGTATGTGGTTGGCATTTGTTCAGGCCTAGGTGGAACTTCTGGTGGAGGCGATGCGACCATCAACGTATCTACAAAAGAAGAAATTAAATCAAAACGACGATACCCCCTGCAACAACAGATTATCAAAATGAACTGACTTCAGTCAAAGGGAACTAGACGGGGTATCAGCGTATTCAGAAAACTACCTTGATCATCTTTGCTTGACTGTCGTAACATTGCAGGTTCTGATATTTTTCGACGGTTGATACGAATCTGAGTTGGCCTAGCTCGGCTGGAAGGTCGAGATCCTTTTTCATCTGAAAGAAAATACAAAATATATCATGAATTTTAACGTGCCAAATTAGACTTCTTAGAAGAAAAAGACGTGCAAAAACAATCAGCGACGGAAAGAAACTCCTGATAAAGCTTAAGCCTCGTAAAGGAAACGATCGTTCCTGCATAAACACAAGCTTTCTGACTGATTTTCAAGAACGTTTTTGCCAAAAAACTGAAGAAGACTCAGGATAATATTAGACTTATCACACGATTCCCAATCTTCGCAAACAACAATCATAACAACAACAAAACTACCTTAGAGCTCTTTGTTTGTAGTGTAGAGAAGTTAGAGCGTTCATCCAACTCAATAGTGCTAACTTCGAATAATGTGATAAGTCTAGGATGAAATCTGCACATCCAAAACTCTTGCTATCTACGATGTGTCTTAAGGAGGTGATTCGGAGATACGTTCAAATATTTTAGAAATCTTACCATCGTCAAATTGAAGAAGAACATGCTGTCCTTTGTTGTCAAATATAAAGTTTGTTGCTGTATCCAAAGGATTCGGAGTGCTGAGACAAAGCAACGAAATATAAGTTGAAATACACAAAAAATGGCATTTTAAGTCAACTCAGAATGGGAGGTAGCTACTTCGAGAGGGACATTTCACCCCTCGAAAAGGAATAAAGAGGAAGTTCTCTCTTCAGTGGGATTTTAGTCTAAGAGGTTTCTGTTGAAGAAATGGATTCCAAGGTATGCCCTTCAAAGAGTTGCAAACAAGTTTGTACGACCTTTAACAGTAGTGAATTTCCTCTTTGGCTATGCTGGGAAAGGCCAGTTAGAAGAGAGTGGTGCACCACTCCCAGAGATTAAGGTTTGATGATTCTGTGTACCGGAGAGCAGTGAAAGACACTTGAAAAAGCCTATTCATCGTGTTGGCACTGTGTTGTACTTTTGAATGCTACTTCCTTACTTAGTACACAGTTAACCATTGTTGATGAAGCAAGATAGTGAAACAATGGGCTACACAGAGACAAAACTTATTACACTCTTTCGGAACAGCTACTAAGAGCTACAGCAACATAATTGCTGCTTCCTCAGAGTGGTTGGAGCGGGTTGGTGGGGTATGGAGGAGCGTAGACTACGACGAATGTAACAAGTCTACATACGTAGAGACGATAAGATGAAAATAAGACAGGAAATGAAAACGAGACACATTAACGAATAAGAGTTTGAAAATCATACTTCGGAGCAGATGTATCTTCTTCCATACATCTGTGTATAATGTCCAACCATCGATCCATGTCTTCTTTATCTTCAGCTGCTATCATATATTCTTTATTATTGATTGCCTAAGAATAACCAAAACAAAATAAGTCAAAATACGATCATTTAGGAAACAGGAGCTGACTCGAGAACCAGGTGGACTCGAAGGCTTCGCCCTGTAACGCGTCGCCCCAAACCCGACTTTGCCAGGCAACGCGTGAAACTCTACTCCAGAGGATCAACTAGACAAAAATGCTTGCTTTGAAGTATGAGACAGATGGTTGTCACCTTCTCTTGTGATTGAATTGACAGCAAACGGGCGTGTGATAACGGTAGTGGCAGATAGGAGGGTAATCTAGACTCGCTACACAAGTCTCTGTTTATGCTCTTTAGAACTGAGCTGCCCTGAGCAATAACAACAGCAACTACACCGAGGGGGGAGGGACTGGTGTACACAGTCTAAGGGTAATCAAGAGACTCGTGTAGTAAGTCTTATCAGATTAGATTTACAGCACGAATCTCTAAATTACCCTCCCTGACTTTTGATTTATCATTCAGAGCACAGTAAGCAGGGCCGTTGAGAGGCAGTGCGGGCTCGGGGGTAATGTCATCGTACAAGGCCTTTAGAGGTTTTCTAGGGGGAAGCAATAGCAACAACAATAACAACATCGAGAGAAGTAGTGAGTGGCAGATCGATACACTGGAGCAGGTTCATTTTGGAATCCAGGAACCAGCCCTTTTCACATTTAATCGTAAAGAAAAAACACGCAGGACACAAAGAGCTGCAGTACTACATGTGCAAATACAAAATCTATGCACAAAAAGCAAAAAAATAATCTTCAAGGCTTAAAAAGAACGGAAATTTCATACCTTGATAATGAAAACATTGTCCGCATCTGGCATTTCTAATTCTGATGCTTGTCTTGCTTCGTGAAGAAGAAAACAGAACACGCCTGTTCTTGGTTTGGTTGCCTTCAAAGAGAAAAATAACATATTTTGTAACGAATGACGTAAAAAGAAAGAGGAAGCGCATTCTGCTAGAGAGAATGCACTGCTTAAGAGTAAAGAAGCCGTCTGGAAAGAGATATCGCATTACTTCGATTAAAAGCCTCTCTTCTTTTACAAGCCCCTTCGAACCTCGAAGAAGCGCCCCCTCTATTAAATCGTCCAATCACTGGGATTGGAAGTTCTTGCTTCTTGGGAAGAGCACTCATCTACCTTGGTGTAGAGGGTCGTGCCTCTTAACTTGAATTACAGTTATAAACGCCCCACCAACACTCTGGTGAAAGGTGAAGGTGAAATGGTGTTATAGCGCCAGTCGCTAGGATCTCAGTAGTAGGTTAACTAATTGAGACCTCGACCCTGGCTGTGACGCTACTGTGGCTGGGCTCGAACCCTGACAACACTGAGCTTCTGACACCCATCGTATCATCTGGACTGAAAACGCCCCTTTTTGCCTTTTGGGAAGGACACATAACTACATTGGTGTAGGGTTACGTGCAGCATTTCAAGGGCCCTGCATACCACCAGGGCCACAATGGTTGCTTCCGTAGAGTGCAGAGCGCGAAGGGGGGCAGAGAGATACTTTGGAGCACGTTCAGCCATTCAGCAGGGAACACCAGGAGCCAGCTCTTTTCACACGGACCTCGAAAAAGATATGGAATCTAAAAAGTTGAATGCTGCAGGGGAGAGAATTATAGAATATAAATTTTTCGAGACGTTTTCGAGGATAACCCCTGAATACAGCCGAAGCGCATTGAGCGCTGGAATCCCAGACGGGCCTGGCACAAATCTAGCTAGTGTGCGGAAAGCAATGTGCCAAATATTATTCGTGCCAAAACTAATACACAAGAAAGGCGTCACGAATTTGGCAACAAGGGGAGATTTCTGAGACAGACTGGCAGTTGAAATTTTTTAGTCTAGTCAATTTTTATCAAAATGGCAGGCAAATATCATTTAATTGATAAATCACCACTGATGATGCCAGATAAAATGCAATTAAAGATAAAAATCAATTTTTGAAAGATTGCGAAATATTCATGCAGGCCCATAGCAAAAGTCTGCATCTCTGGGCTCTCTGGGCCTTGATCCATCAATTTTGTAATTTTTCAAAATCTTGTAAATTTGCGAGAATGAAAAGGGGAGGGTTGTTTAGCAAGGCAAGTTAGCCAAACAACACTACTGTACCAATCGAAATTTTTGTCTGCAGTACTGTACATGGTGGCTTAAAAGGCTTTTTTAGAGGTTTCTACAAACATAGATCTTTAACCAAAACTATTTCCAGTAACTGTTAAAACATCTTAGTGAAAAAACTCAGTTTTTGGCAGCATATTATTGAAATGTTCACATCCCTTCTGAAAAAATTGGAGAAGCGTTTTATTCCATATTTTAAAGAACATTTTTTATTAAGAGCATTTAATTAAGAAGGCACAATAAAGGAGCACAACTAGGGGAGGAGGACTAATTAATTGACTAATTAATGGAGCCACAGACCCCTGGCACTTATCAAATTTGTTTACTTTCATCATGCAATTTAGAATATTTTGCTTGGAATGCACATGCTTTTATGAAATTAAATAACTGTGGTCTTTTATCAGGCAGTTCCTTGGATGTTTTGGGTGGGGCTGATCAGATTAAAGGAGTATTTAATCAATGTTAACTAAAAACTTATGGATGATAAGCTAAACCAAACAAAATGTTTGCTAAAGCATTAACCTCAGTCAAAAAACAATGGTATGGGTACATAAATTCAGACTATCAACTGTGCTATCAATCCAAAACTATTTATTTAAGAAATTGACATATTGCCCTTAAAATAGCAACTTAAATGGGATTTTTGAAAGGTTTTTCAACACCTTTTTGAACAACGGAAACCATTCATTTTTTGAACAAGAACTGAAATAAATAGCAGTAGATTTAATCTGTGATTCTCCAAATATTTTCAGTAACTTTTTATCTCACCTTTGGTGGCAGATAGAACTCAAGCATGTAGCCCCCAGGTGCTTTCGAAAGTAGAAGTTTACATTTTTGCCATGTCAATTCAACATCTCCATTTCGTTCAATATTTACCAGTTCGTGTACTAACCCTTCTTTGATGATATCATGTCCACTTCCCGTCTTCTCATTTCCTGTTGGTAAATCGATTTCTTCTTTCTCAGGCTGTAGTGGCGAGATATCAACGAGTAGGCCTACGTCTGGATCTGGAGCAACTGGGTCTTCGACAGGCTCCAAATTCTCCTTATTTTCCTGTTTTTTGAATATATTTTTCAAACGTAAAGATAGTTTCCGACTCATGTGCTTTTGTTTTGGACTTCTCCTTCCATTGTTCATACCATCTGTTTGTGTTTTTTCACGGTAGGCCGTATCGTCGTTTTTAGAATGGTTGTTTACGACTGGCACTGGACTAAATCCACTTTTAATAATTCTTTTTAATTCTACGTCAAACTCCTTGACGAATTTAACGAAAAATCGTCTTGTTGCTTTCCTGTAAAACGATTCTGGGTCTGGTATTGAAAAATCAGCAGCAAATTGGCAACATTTTCTGGCGAATTCTATGGCTGCAACCTGCGAAAAATCATCACAAATTTCATCCCACGAAGCTCGTTGTCGATTTTGCTGGATTCCAGTTGCCATATTGAACAAGCTATCTGTAAACTCCAAGTACAAATCATTCAAGAAAGTCTCATTTGATTATGCCATCGAAAAGCTTGACAGAAAAGTGTTATCACACCAGCTGTCTGACTTGCCTTGATTGTCCCACGATGACTGCTGCAAAATTCTTCTGTTGTGACTGCACTTCCGCTGTCTGCAACCTCGCTTCTGTGATTCCTCGTGACGTCATTTCCCTACAATGAGGCATTTCAACAAATTTTTCTTTGAGAATGTTTTTCAACGCAAGAAAGTCTATGTTTTTCCAGAAATGACTTTTCTTAAAATGGACAAACTCCGATAATGAAATGATGAGATAAGACTAGAAAGGTGAAATGGTGTATTTAGCGTCGGTCGCTACGATCTCGAAAGTAGATGAACTCGAACTTGGTCCTATGGAGGAGTCTCGAACAAAGGAGACCACAAAATTGTTCCCTGAATGTGATGCTACCGTGGCTGCCTTGGGGCTCGAACCCCAGCCTCCCTAGGCTCCGGACACCAATAGGGTTGGTTGGATCAAATCACGGCACCACGGCACCTTCGAAAATGACATACACACTGGGCAAGTTTTCAAACTTTCTGCACAAATCTGTAGTTTTTAAAACGGGGAAAAAGGTAAACATGACAACATTGTTCAGTTTTCTTTAAAGAAAATCTTTGTTACAATATACTGAGAACTTTTGATTCGTGAACTAATGGGATTGAAGCCTCGAGTCTAGGGTCATTCTAATCAAGTTGATATTCCAATTTCTTGATACAGGAAAAGACATAAAACTGTCATGATTTCTACTGTTTGCCATCTATATTATTTGACTCTAAAACAGTACATTTACACAGAACTTAACAAAACAATATATTATTTGATTCTACAATTAAATCCGGTCATAAAGTTAGCTATTCTACAATCTACTTTCGTTCGTTGGCAAGTAAGAAAAGTCTGATCCCTTCAGGGCATAAAACAGCGCTCTAAGTTAAGCTGCTTTATAAATATATAATAAGATAAAGAGATTTATGATAAATTTAAGTATTATAAGAAAAGAAGCTTTAGAGTTTGATTAAAATCGAGGAAAGCTTTTTACAGCTTTTAATAAAGTTGGCGGAGCCTTAATAAATAGCCGTGCACGCGAACTGGGCAGGCTATAAAAAGACTGAACTGCGATAACACACTTTTGCTCTAGGACATTAAGCTTCGCTTCTGTTAAGTCTTAACCAAATCTATTTTCACCTCTTTTTTGCTACGTATATCAGTGGGTTTCTTTGACCATAAGTAATCAGGCAACGGGTAATTCACTCTTCAAAAGTGTGTACCAGATTTTTTATACGTTAGGTTAATTAAGAATACTCGAGAAAAATATATCAAACTGGAACAAAACTAAGAGCAGAATGTTCGTAAAAACTAAATTACAAAAATAAATTATCTATTACAAAATGGATAACTATAAGAGAATAGCGTTATGTCAGCTCCTTAAGTAAAATACAGTTAGGATGTAGATGAATATGCTAGGAAATGAACATGCTGATGAACATGGTATAAAATAAACTGACTCACGAATACGGTGCGAAATGAAAATACGAAATGAACATGCAAATGAATACAGTATAAAATGAACAAGCTGACGTGATACAGTTCGAATTGAACTTGCTGACGAATGCAGTACGATATGAGAATGCTGATGAATACAGAACGAAACGAACAGGCTGACGAATACAGAACGAAACGAACACTGTGACGAATGCTGTATTAAACGAGCAAGTTGACAAACAAAATACGAATTTAAATGAACATGCTAATGAATGATGTATGTAGGTCCAAACCTTGTCTACCCGATGCCGATGCTTTTTAGCTGATAAAGTAATATACAAAGTCTGCTAGTTAATACCGATAAATTTGCAAGCGAAGCTAGACTATGTCATTATACAAATTAGGAATTCATTCAAAATACGCTAACCAATTCTATGCACGACTCTTCAAAGTTTTAAATTCTACCATTTGACGTAAACCTTATAAAGTTCTACTTCTCTTTTGAGATCGTTATTTTATCTGCCAGTAGCCATACATCATGATTAGAACTGTTTGGTGTTTCGACCTACAGAACAGTCAATAAACATAAAAATAGCTTGAATTAAGCAAAAAATATTTTTGAAGCAAAATGTTTTAAACTTTTTCAAAACATTGCGCAACAGATTTTCTTACTTTCATTTTATTTACGAACGTTTCTGACGTTAAAACGTTAAAACATTGTTTGAAGCAAAAATGTCTTTGATAAGCAATGTTTGAAATTAATGTGGATCGAAATAAGCCAATCAGAAGGCATCGGTGGGTTGGCATTGTATATCGTACACCAATCAGAGCACAAGAAACAGCGAGATGACCAATAAAATTAGCAGAACAGAAGAGTCCAAGTGAGAAAGCGAACTCGTTCAGTCTCTAGACTATTGGGTTTTTCGCCTTGACACAAATGTGTCATGTAAAGAATATTTGTAACACACTAAAAATATGGAAGAAGAAAGATAATGATTATAAAAGAAACCTTATCAGAAGGAGATCCGATTCTTATGAATTTGAATCCAATTAGACTGGTTTTTGGCTTCCTTTTATTGTAACATGAGTCACAGAACAAAGGAACGAAGACCATGGATTCTTCTTCTGAGAAAATCGAATTCAGCTCCAAACCTTAAAAACAGAAAGATAATATCTGAAACTTGGTTAGCCAGTTTCCTAAACGATTGATTTGATTTTCATCTTGGTTGTCAATCACGTCACATGAAAGGAATGGCATAAATTTGAAATAAGTGCGAGGAATATTTTACCCACAGGCAGAACATTTTACCAAATGACCACTCTTAAAAGGGATGATAAAGTGAAAAAGGGCATCTATTATTACTTTTTAGAAAGGTTATATGGAAGTCTTTCTCAACAATCACCTTCACCTTTCTCCACGACATAGAGGGGAGGGGGTTGGGGTCCAAAGACGATGCGTAGACCAGTCTCCTCCAACCAGAGTGATCATCGGCCAGCCTTAAGGTCTTAACATAAAAGAAATATAAGGAATTACCATTTATTTTGCATTCACAATCGTGTTGTTTGACGTTCTGCCGAAAATTCTTGAGGTTTTTCAGAGACGATGCTAAAATTCTGATTACTTTAGACGCAGAACCAGATCGACACGGCAAAACCGATGACTTTACCTCTGAAGTCTGAGGATTATCTAGGAGATAAATTAAGAAATAAAGACAGTCACTCATGAATAGCAGACTCCAATGCACGCAAAAGCCAATGAAAGGCTAACGAAAAAAGTAAAGAATTTTAGCAAGCCAACATTAACTTGAGTAATGAGAAATAAAAGAGCCTGAGTTAGAATCTTCGACGATTTGCATAAAATAAATACTTGAGTGGAAATCTTGAACATAAAAACGGTCAATACCATCGAATGGATTTTTATCTGGTTCAGTCAGTCTTTGCAGCTGAGACTAATACTGATAACTGATGACTATTGTGATGATTTGCTGGTCTCAATATGTCTTCATAATTAGGGGGGGGGGGGGGGTCATTTGAGAGAGAGGCTCATTTAAATATTTGCCCCAATGAAGGGGGCTCATTGAAGGTGCTGATCGTAGTCTAATCCAGCTGTGTTGTTGTGACAGAAGTTCAGCGAGGTCGGGGTTCGAGCCCCAGCTACGGCAGCGTCACAGCGGGGTTGAGGTCTCGATTAGTTAACCTACTACTGCGATCCTAGCGATTGGCGCTAAATACACCAAAAAACCTTCATCAGTCGAGAAGGGGTGCCCATTAGAGAGACTACGGTATCTCATAGCTGTAAACCTTGGCATTAATATATGAAACCTTTCAGAGTCTGCATATCTGATTTCACGTGCGGAAAAATACACTAAGAAATTCAGAGCGACAATAAGGAAAAATTATGCAAACTTACCAGTTGTTGTAAGTGAACAATTGCAATATAAACAGGAAACCATGCTCTGCAAGAAGAGATTGAAAAATCGATTGTAAATCTGTTTATAAGGAATACAAAGAGGGACAAATATAAGAAGAAAAATGGCACATACGGTCTTTCAATACTAAACAATTTCAAAAAGGACTGGCTCCTTACTTGTTCTCATCTGAGCTCCAATTTTCGGGTAGAGCTGAATTAAGGACATGTAAAAATAGAAAAGGTTCTAATACTTAAGTTGCACTTTCATGGTGAGAACTCTCGTTTAAAAGACCTTAGGCCCTGGCCAAACGATCAATCATTGTTGGTCAAACATCTGGAATTTGTTTGTCGTGGCCAAACGGTGAAACTTTGTAAAGTAAATCTCAAACGATGTTTGATCGTTTGGCTTCGGCCTTACAATTCACTCGACGCTCTACTTTCCAAAATAACCTTACTAACTAATAATATCTATTGTAATAAAAATTCGTTGAAATACACACATTACTTTGCATTTATTGGCCGGCATGTCGAGTTCATGATCGCCAACTTCATTGAAATCAATGTCTGATGTTGTGCCTCCCTTTTTCTTTCGTGACGACATTCTCAAATTCGACTGCCTTCGAGAAGAAGTTCGTTTTCTACCAACTTTCGGTGTCTCACCATCGTCAACAGCTTCAACTTTATCCTGTAAACATTCGCTCTTATTACAATCTTCATTATCGAATTTATTTCCTTTTGCTTGAATTTTCACCCTTTTCAGTCTGTTTTTCACTGAATTTCGCTTTTGATTCCTCTTCCCCTACCTTCAGAATCTTCAACTTTACAATCAGCATTTTTGCTCTTCGATGACTTCCTCCTTTGCCACAAACAAATTCTTCAGCATCGAACTCCTCAGGAATCTGAAACCCATCATCCCAGCTAGCTTCGATGGACTTGCCAATATCGTCAATGAATCCACCTTCGCTACCAGTCTCTTTATTAGCCGCACTGCAATCAACGTCTTCCATCACAGGTGAGGATTTGAAAAGAGATTCGGCGAATTTTCTCGCGTGGAACATGCGCCTGGTTCACATTTTACGACATTTGCGTTCATTTTCTTTGGCTCAAAAGCATCAAAATCTATTTCTTTTAGCTCCTTGTCATTGAAATCCTCTAGAAATCCATCATTTTCAAAATTAACCAAGGATTTCGTAGCTACTTTCAAGTGATTTCGCTTATCACCCAGTCCAACTTTGTGAGTTAGAGATTTTTCTTCTTTCACTACCGTCTCTGAACTACATAAGCTTGTGGTTTTGAATAAATTCACACGACCAGGTTTCGAGTTTTCTGGCACACTTATACTGCTTGACTGACTCGACTGAAGAATCGGTTTTAGCAGATTGTCAAAACTATTATATCGAGGCTTTTGATCAACACAAGTTTGCCCAGGAGGAGGTTTAGATACACAAGGAGACGTCTCCTTTCTATCTTCTTTGTTGGCATTAGAACCAGCATTCACAGTGTTTTTCCAAGAATCCTGACACTTCCTTCCAGGAACTGAATCTAAAGAACTTCCCGTGTTTCCACTTAGAACAGTCGAAGAAGCAACAGATATATTATCACTGCATTTTACTTGGCTGGCGTTTGCATTCTGTAAATGCTGGATTGGAATCAATTTTATTGGCTCATTTTTACTTTTAAGTGGTGCAATAGGAATTTTGTTTCCACAGTTTGCAAATGAAGGGGCCATGGATAGATTGGGACTGAATATGGCCTGGCCAACATTAACATTTTGCATAAGTTGAATTGGTATCAGTCTTATAGGTGTACTTATATTCTGTATTGGTTGATTTGCAACATTTAAAATTATCGGTCCAGTCTTTGGCACAGAGCTGCTGTTTTCTTCAGCCTTTAAGTCAATGTTAAGGTTCCTGGGAGGATTTTGTTGTCCTTTAATCTGTGGGGTCCTGAGTTCATCTGGTCTGACAATTGTACTATGAAGTTTGGTGTCTTGATGTGGAGTAAGTTGCGGTGTTCCCAGTGCATTTGGTTTGATTATTATGTAAGTGTTATTCGCATTCTGACATGAAGTACTTACTGGTGTTCCTGGCTCTTGCTTGACGAACACGCCAGTACTCTTGGTATCGAGACACGAAGTACTTGGCAGTGGCCTAAGCTCACCTGGGCCTAAAACTGAACGGTGACTTTTTACATCTTGGCATGAAACAATCTGCGGTGTATTTGGCTCCTCTTGCTTTGCAAATAAACCACTCTTTGTATCAAGACACGAAGTACTTTGAGACGTTTTCACGGCATCTGGGCTGACAAATGCGTTACCACTCTTCGTATCGCAACATGAAGCACTTTCATTGCTAGCTGGAGCAATACTGGGTTTTTGTTCAGGCGTTGGCGGACTAATACTTGATTCTGTTTTGATTGCTCCAGGGCATGGGTCTAGCCGCCTCGCTTCAGCGAAGGCCGCAACTGATGAGATACACTTGTGAAAATCGTTGAATAATCGGCATCTTCCACGAACCCATTTTGATAAACCATTCTTATATTTTGGAGATCTTCCGAATCGTTCATCAACAAGAATAATTGCTCCCCAGTCATTTCTAGAATAGAACAGATTAAGAAATTCATAACTGAAACGAAAGGAGAGTTTGTGATCTGGAATAAACGTAGCACACATGGATGATTTAGCACTATAAATGGTTGAATAATCAAATAGAAGTCCAAGGGCGTATTTTTTGGCAATCTTCTGTTTTCGGCAGACCCTGTGACTTCGGAAAACGCTAGACTGAGCAGGAAATACTGTGGAAATACTATACCAAAAAAGAGCTGCCAAAAAATACCGGCTGATTAGAACAACCTCAAACTAAACCTTTAATTTCAAAACAAGAACGAGATTTCTTGCAATTTTTGCGAAACCTTCCAGCTTAGAGGTAAACCTGTCGTTTACAGAGGGTAGTATAAAAAATACGCTTCCTTTTCTACTGAAAACAGAAGGCCACCAGACTGGATTAAGGGAAGCAAGAATGAGCTAGTGTTGCTAGCTCTCTGTACTACCACCATAAAGGATTAAGAGAACTGGCATTCAATGCAGCAATGAAAATAGTACTGCCTTGTCCACGATGCAGACTGTTGTGCATGCACAAAAATAAGTTGGCATTAACATAGGCCAGAAATACTAAGTTGTGGATGCAGTATTGTTATTCAAAATGGTGATACTAGTGCCACTGGCTTTGTCATGTGATTTTGTAATCTTATACTTTGGTAGGCCTAAGTATTGTTATCTTTACTACTGTGTTTTGTTCGAAGCACACATTGAACAGTTCTTGTGTTCATCTCTAGCCAGAGACAACAAGTATATCATAGCTAAAATAACGGCAATTCTGCTTACATAGTTTTCCTCGATAATATTTTCCCGTGTACATTGGGTGAATGCGAGGAGAAATGGCTATTTTTTCTATGATAACGGCATTTGTTACATAAAGAAACACGCATTCTTTTAATACATGCATCTTTTAAGTATAAAACTTTCGAATGCAAAAATAGCTCTATGCAGAAGGCGACACATGTGTGAACTAGAAAGATTGAAGAAGGCAAATAACGAAACTTAGCAAACTCACCTATGACGAATGCATCTTCCCAGGGCCTAGCAAAGAAAATAAAAAGATTACTTCCATTGGATTTGAAGAAAGGTAACGTTATACATAGAAAAAATTTTATCTGATGAAAACGGAGTCCTTTTCTTCTTGCTGAAAAAGTATCGCCAATTAGAGGCCAGTGTTATCAACCATACATACACATTTTAAGTAGATTATTTCGAGCAAAAGTAATTGCAAATAGACCTCGTTCTCAGGCCTCGATTGCATATTCGCAATTACCAGAGCCTTAAAGGTCACAGGGAATTTAGAATAATCGCAATGAAGTAAAGCAATCCTAATACGTGAAGAGAATTGAATACCTGATTAAGTGCACGGTATGCTTGTATCTCATACCACTCACTGCCATTCAGCAACCCACGAGCAGCACAATGGTCACTATTGTATTTCCGTTTAAGCTCTACTTGAGGGTCTTTAAAATCTGGAAACGGAATTCCAATCTGAAAACAAAAAGTTTCGTTATAAAATGCTGCTTGAGCTTAGATTTATTCTAGGAGTGCTATTTATTGCTGTTGGGTTGAAGTGCTGGAAGCTTGAACTACATTAAGCGATCTCAATTTAATGCTAGTCTCGGTTTGGTGAACGATAACTAATCTAGACTTATTACCTGAGATGTAGTTATCGCAATTGAGTTCAACTGCTGGACAAGGTTACCCATAACCCTCCTATGTTATGGTCTGTGATGCAGGCTATCTCAGGTGGTGTTAGTCTGGTTAAATGAGCGATAACAGGGACTCAGGTAATAAGTCTAGAATAGATCTAGTTTGAGCTTTGATATATACGAACGTATACATGTTGTTTGTCTGAAATTTCCTTTTGACTTAGATTAGTATTCGACAGCCTAAAGCTTTAGCATATCTGTTAAATCATTGATGAATCAAAGCAAAATACTTACTGTGATGACGGCTCTTGCGTTATCATCACTGAAGTCCAAACCCTCACTTATTTTGCCTCTGCAAACAGCGAGAAGAAGCGCACCATTACGGGAGCTCTCATATTGACCTAGAATAAAAAACGATGATCTTGACATTGACCTTGACCTTGCCACAATCAGGGAATTTATAATAAGAAAGGATTACCTTGTGGTGGGAGCAAATCGTGCCAACATTGTTGGCCGAAAATAGGCCAACATGTTGGCACGGTTTGCCATACCAACACAACATTTGAGATGTTTTGAATTGCTGACGTCATCTACAAATGATCTTTTGCAAACATGGCCGAAAAAGAAGGAACTATTTATGTTTCTTGCTCGCTCTTTTGGTTGACGATGAAGAAGAAAAAACCGCGATCCGTCTCAAACCACAAGCTTCGATCTATTTCTCATTTCAAGGTCTCCGAAAAAACGACCGAAATTGAAATGCTGTGCCATCATGTTGGCCAGAAATAGCAAACTGTTCCAACAGTCAATTTTGCTAAAATTAACAAAAATGTAGGCCAACATGTATATTTGGACAACATCTATGACAAACCATGCCAACATGCTGGCAAACAATTGCTGGCGGCGATGTTGGCCAACATGTTGGCACGAATTGCGCCCGGCTTTAGGAAAAAACAAACCTGATGATTCGCAGGAATGGTAGAAGTCTTGCATGATTTCATCAAGAGCTGAAAAACAAAATGCAGAGAATCAATAATAATAGTTACAAACATAGCGGTATCTTATAATAGTTATAAACACAGCGGTATCTTGAGATATTATACGCTTTCTGCTTGTTAATAAGCAGATTGAAGCTGACCTAGTCTTAACCTTCTATTTTTGACTGACTCTTGCGAATACTAAAACGGTAGACTTAGTTGGAAGAAGGTTCCTGTACCAAAAAATACGGTTGTCGTGGCTACCGTAGAACGAGATCTTTTGCGATGTTTGCAAAACCTCCCAGTGTCGGGAACAGAAGGTTTGCATGAAGACATGCTAAACTTGCTTGTTTCAGAAGATGGCACCAAAAACATGCAACGAAGAGAAGGCTGGCTGTGAACAGAAGGTGATCAAAAATATAGCCTTTGCCATTTATGCTTCAGTTCCTTGGAGAGTCCGATTGTGTATTTTCACTATTTTTAGCCAACTACGGGTTTAGATACCAATCAATATTTTATAAATTGTTGCACTACATTGTGTATGTGCACGTGCCACTACTTGGCGCTAGGCACTAGCTATCGTGTGACCTAGTGGTAGGGTGCTCGCCCACGAGTCGCGAGGTCTGGGGCTCAAGCCAAGGCCGACTCATACCAAAGTCTTAAAAAAATTGTACTCATTACCTCCCTGCTTAGCACTCAGCATGAAAGGGTAGGAATGAGTGGTCTTCAGATCACCCACCCCTACCTTCATGGGTAGCAGCTATTGAAAGAGAAGCTTTCGGGTTGCCTCCGACTACGGTCGACCGGCTTACGTGTGCATGTGCAGAAATATATTTACTATTGCTGTAAAAATCTCACCAAATCTGTCCGATCCTCTTGGTTCAGAGTATGTATCCTTCTTCCGACAGATGTCTTCCCAAAGTCCTGTCGACTACAAAAAGAGAAAGTCGAATTGAGGAGTTAAGGATTCTTCAGCTTATTGTTTTTGTCAGAATGTGTATGTTTCATATGGAAAGTAAAGTCTTAAAGGCCCTGGCCAAACGATCAAACATTATGTATCAAGCAGTCAAGCATTTCAAATTTGCTTATTAAGCAGTGTTTGAAAGTTTGGCCTGCTCGAAAAACATTGCTTGACAAGCAGAATTCGCTTAACAATGTTTTCGAAGAACTTAAAAAACTTTCCAAGCTTATGAAAAGCAAAATAGCTTATTGTTTTGAATATTGTTTTGAAGTGTGGCTAAACGGGCAAACATTTTGCATCACAAACAAATATCTATTCATGCATGGCAAGCAAAATTATATTCATACCATCCATCTTCTCTTCAGCTTCTCTAGCATACTGTATGAAGCAAAAAAGCAAAGAACACCATGAGGCACAATCTGCAGGATAAGAAGCAATGTAAATTAAATGAAAATCAAAACAAAATAGAATTCAATAACTCTATGCAGTAAGGCCCTGGCAAAACGATAAAAATTGTTGGTCAAAAATCTGAAACTTGTTCATAACAAACAAATTGTTCATTGTTTTGCCACGTCACAAAACATTGCTCGTCAAAGGTTTTTGCGTGTGGCAAGCTGAAAGTGTTTTAAATTTTCCAAAAACATTGTCTTCAGAAACATTGCTTTGCAATCCTGCTTGTCAAGTAATGTTTTGGGACATGTCCGAAGGTGCTGTGGCGTCGTGGTTTAATCCAGCTGACTCGTGGTGTCAGAAGCTCAGTGTGGTCAGGGTTCGAGCCCAGCCACGGTAGCGTCACAGCCAAGGTCGAGGTCTCGATTAGTTAACCTACTACTGAGATCCTAGCGACTGGCGCTAAAACACCATTTCACCAAACGGCAAAACATTGCTTGCTAAGCAAACGTCAAATGTTTGTTCAACACAAAACTTAAAAAGTCATCCAGCCTATATACAGAGGCGGCCAATGAAAAATACAAAAAACACAAAACAAACTTGGAAAAAGCAAAATAGGAAACAGAAGATTAAACTTCAATACCTGACAAACTTGCAAAATAATTCTCCCAACACCGTCTTGAAAAGCAAACGTCTGGAAAGAAGTAAAAAAATTAAAATGCAGCTATGTTCATGCTCTGTTACCTAGATTAGTGATAGGACGAACGCAAACAGAACAAAGAATGAGTCTGTGCAGGGATCTGCGTAAGACCATGAAAAAACGATCGAACACTTTTTATCAAACATTTGAGACTTGGTTCACAAGTAATGTTTGACTGTTTGACCACGTCACCAAACGTTGCTTTAAAAGACAAATTTTTTACCCATGTTTTAAAATTTTCGAAAACATTTTCTGTTTGATATGTTTGATAAGCAGTATTTTTGAGCATTATTGCGACATGGCTGGCTAAATGTAAAACATTGGTGAAACACTCAAACGTTTGAGGAACGTCTAACCATTTGGTTTGACAAGCAAATTTCAAAGTTCGACTAACAATGTTTGATCTGTCTTTAATTGCCTAAATTTCGTCAATTTTCTTTACCTCTGAGCTTTGATAATTAGCAATGATGTTCTTGTTATCAGGGCCAACCGTCAAGGCTCCAACCCAAGCCTGTAGGACGAAAAAACAAAAACTCAAATTGTAGAAAAGCAGACGAATGCAAAATAATGAGAGAAAAAATAAAGAAAATAAAAAAAGCCTTACTTGACTATCTTGTATCACGTGATTGGCTTCCAACTGTATTGGAAACGAGACTCCAAGCTCAGAGGAAAACGAGCTCATTGGAGATAAAGTACCTGATGTAAGGACAATACATCTAGCTGTTGTACCAATGCCTGAAAATACCTAAAATGAAATCATTCAACAAGTTTGAATACCTATAATTTTTAGTAACTATTTTTGCAGACCAAAATATTCTTTACTTTGTAAGTTTGTTTGTTTCTTTTGAGCGGCCCACGGCAGATAAGTTATGCTTTTTGTTGAGCCATGTAGAAAACATATCATAAGTATAAAATTTGGTATACTCCGAACTGTTATTCTGCTAATAAAAATGAATTGAATTGAATAAACAAAGAGGCAGCGAGGGACTGTTAACCCTCATAAAGAGCAGCTATTTAGTAGCTACAATCATCACCAACAATATGAGAGACACTATGTTAGAAAGCTTTACCTTCAAAATGCAGTGCTATAATGATATATTTGGATTATTAGATCCTCTCCCCCTGATTCAATGTTGGAACCACTGATAACATCAATTTTGCCAACATTAAGTCGGAGGAGGGTATGGAACTTTTAAACGATAATTTTGCAAACAATTCGAAGTGTTACAGCCTTTTTGGCGAGGATAGTAAGTGTATGTAGGAAAACGACGCACATTGACGAAGCAGAGGAAAATCAGCTAAAGCTGAAATAGAGCAGATGCTTCAACAGACTGCAGCTTAAACCCAATCCAAAGAGAAGAAGAGACTGATTAAAAAGACACGCCGTGGGCTTCTGAGAACGTTTTAATATAATAGTGATGGGAGAAGTGCAGCATAAGAAGAAATGATGTTATAAATATAAAGCATACCACTGCAGGATTCAAGCACCAAACATTAAGACTGTATTCCCAGGATTTTGAAACAGCTGCAAGGAGGAAAATAACGAAACTAAGCCACTAAAAGGACTGTAAAAAATCATATAGACCTAGCTATAGAAAAATATGCTGATTGCCCTTTTAAGCATTTATTTGGTATCTTTAGAAAAAACTAATTTATATACTTTAAATAATGTTTATACTCTACGTATATTCATGAACATATATACACAATGTGTGGTACTGATAAAGGCTTAACATAGCCAAAACACATAGCTAAATAGGAAGAGAACCTTGGGCTGTACTGTATGACTAGGGAGTTACTCGACGACTTCACTAGGCTCTTTAGCTCAGTGGCACCGTCGTTGGCTCTCTTATTATCCAGTCTTGGGTTAAAATCCCATGATTTGAGGTATGCCACACACGGAAAAATCTATCCTAGTGTTATGTTTGTCATTAACGAAAAATATATATAAATACCTATGTTACTGACAAAGGCTCAACAAAGCCGAAATACAATCCTAGGGGTGCATGACTTGGAGAATTAATGATTCATTAGACTCTTTAGCTGGGGGACAAACTGCGCAAGCAAGTAGTTACCTAATGTCCTCGGGGGACAAACTGCGCAAGGCAGTAGTTACCTAATGTCCTCGGGGGACAAACTGCGCAAGGCAGTAGTTACCTAATGTCCTCAGAGACAGACTGCCAAGGCAGTAGTTACCTAATGTCCTCGGGGACAGACTGCCAAGGCAGTGGTTACCTAATGTCGTCTGGAGTCGTCGTTGGCTCCGGGTTTGCTCCTGATAATGGAGACTTAGGTTCAAATCACATCAACTGTGGTATGCTACTAGTGGAAAAATCTCTCCTAGTGCTTGCCATTCATGAACATATTACTTACATACTTAAAACCTCTCTACGTACAGTACCTTGGTTTCTTGACGTTCTCCATCCTCCGCCCTTCAAAAGCAAATTGTAAAGATATACATAAGGATATAAGGAGTAAACAAAGAGTCGAGTCTAGTAAGAATCCAACAACGGGGAATCAGTGAATGCCAAATATCTCTCAAGAAATCTCTCATCAAAGCATCTAGAGTGTATGATTTTTGAGGGTCTGTTTTATTGCCCTTATAAGCATTAAAGAAGCCTAATTTTTGCACGTGCTTTCGGCTGTGAAACTGAATTCTTAAATCTCAACCGTAAACCGATTCGGGCGACGGTAGCGGTCACAAAACTTTCCAAAATATTGGCAACTTTGGCCTAGGCAACGAAACAAGATGCATATTCCGAAAGCAGATGTTCTAATCCGGGAAATTGATAGAATTTAATTGATAACTGTGAGGGAAGATACAATACAGTAGCATTAATTTTTGTAACATGTGTTATGTTTTATAACATGTTTTCAAATGGTTTCCGGCCTATTTTGGTGTGATATTTTGAGGACATTGTGACGTTGTGACGCCCAGGGTCGAATATGGACAGCGAAGTTTCACGTAGAGTCCTATTCATCCTGGAGACAAGGCTGCCTGAAAACATCCTCATTTTGCAGGCACTGTACAACTGCTACGATTGCTTCCGCAGCAAATTCAAACCAGAATAAATTGAAGACGACAAAAAATAAAAAAAACATCGATTACCATGTCACTGAGTCTTCTAGTTGTACTGGACTTGCGAGAAACAGCAATTCTGAAGTCATCGTTATACCGTTTTTCTTTATCAAGGACTTTTTCTAAAGTGATTATCAAACCATTTATAGTAGTTTTTGCTTTTGTTGTCAATTTAGGAGCGTCAATATTCCTAAAAAGTAAAAGCAAACAGGAGAATCAGATGGTTAATTCGTCGACGCTGTACACGCAATTTTTTTATAAGCAATTTCGCTCGGGCCTAGTTAAAAAAGTTGCTTATTTTTGGACCTCTTATGGCCACCTTTTAGTAGCAAAAGTTGCTTAGTAATTGGTTAATTTTAATTGTATATTTTTTGCACTAAGAATGGTATAGAGGCTAAAAAGCAGCAAAATTTTGAGTAACGTTGCTTTAAGTTTTAGCCCTTCTACATCTTGGTTGCTTATAAAAGAAACTGCGTGTAGTAAGCTTGAAGATTCTAGACATTTTCAACCAAAGGCCTACACTTTACACGGTAAAAACCCTTTATAGCTTTCGCAAAATCTTACACGTTGAAGCTCTCGTTGTACTAAAAGATAAAGACTCACGTTATATGAGATGGATCGAATTCAGCAGCAGTGATTTTCGCAAACTCTTCCTGAAAATCAACAAAAGTCTTATCTATTCAATCGAAAGTTGATTGTTAAAACTTGATACCTTGATAGCGTATGAAAAACTGATGTAACCTGTTGAGATCCAAGGGGCAAAGTTAGACTGATTACCTGAGTCCCTTTATCGCTTATGAGACCGAGGCTAGCACTAAAAGGAGATCGCTCAAACTGGTCGGGTCAAAAAGTGAGATGAGAGAGATTTTAGTCAGGGGGTCGCCACATTTTACCGCACAAAATAATGGAATCGAGGCAGGAAATTTCAGCCCAGTTTTCTCAGTGAAAGTTTATGAGTCATAGTTTGAGCGTCCAGCAATTCAATTCAATAGCGAAACTACAACTCAGGTAATCAGTCTAGGGCAAAGTACTACCCAGTTGTCACACCTCATACATTCGCCAATTAAACTAAAACAAACCTTGTAAATCGGGAAAGTTGATGGCGTTATCTGAATCGTTTCTAGTCTTGCAACCATTTGGTCAACATGGAAAACTTTCGCTGCAGTTTCGAATCCAGTTCTTGTTAGTGAATCTGAGAGACTTTGAAGCCATTGGTAAATTATGGAACACTAAAGAAACAAAGAGAATCAGAATGAGGTTACAGTGGGAACGAAGCAAGGCAAGACTTTGATCTTGATTTTAAAATTGGATTCTTCTACAAGTTAAGGAGAATATTGCAGATGCTTTTAAGCAGCAAATAACGCCAGCAAATAACACAAACAAATAACGTCTAGAAATAGCTAAACTCGAAAACATTACCAGTGTATGCATGGCTTGGTGTGAATCAGGCAACACCCTGTAATAAACTGGAAAATACAAGTTTTTAGTCAATCATTCATTTGAACCCCTGCTTTAACAGATTACAAGTGAACTTTGATATCAAATTTTCCTTAGCCGGGGGTTGGTGTCATGCTGTAACGAACATTAATTACATAATGGCATATCAACAACCTAACGAACCAACATTTCTACGGTCTGGTAGTGGAGTCAAGCAATATTGATTTTATAAATAAATTTTCTTTTCAATCTGAAATTTGTATTTTAAAAACTAGGCTTAAGGACTTTTATTACTGAACAATTTAACATTTTAGTACATTTTTCGAGTCCAGAAAAGTGTTCAACCTTCCTCCAGACCAAAATACCCCTAGCTGGAAACCTTCCTCACTAAACAATGAAAAATAGGCGGGCTTGGGGGTGTGGCACAATATTTTCCATTGTTCTAATGGACCTTCCTCCGGTCAATGACCGTGTGATTGTAACTTTTTCCTGACTAAACGTTTCACTTATTATTAGTAGATGCAGGTCCACATCAGCATAAGCTGATTGGGCTCACGATTGGTAGGTCGTGTGTGCGAATGTTGTCATAGAAATTTGGACATGGCAGGGACATTCTTCGTTCTTATGAACATAGAAATATGTATGGTTAAACATAGCCGAAACACAAAGCAAAATGAGAGGAAAGCCTCGGGTCATATGACTTGGAGACTCGACGATTCCACTGGGCCTCGGGGCGGGGCTAAATTAACAGTTTTGGGGGTACGGGGACGTGCCATTATTTAGGGGTACCTTTCTTCTGAAAAGTGTGGAATTATCGATATCGTTTTTAGAAGTATATGCGGAATTATGGGTACCATTTGAGGAACATGCAGAATTATGAGTACTAATCTGGAGAAATTTTGAAGAATTAAGCTTAGTATTTACAAAATGTGCAGTCCAATCGGATAACTCTTTGGGTTATCAGCAAGACTGCCCTTTCAACATTACTTGCTTTTCATCAGGTGATTTTGTTATCTGAAAATGTTCTTTGCCTTGCGGAATATGGGGCATAACATTCATCATGTTTGTGGAATTATGAATCACAATTTTTATCAGGTTTGCGAAATTATGGGTCACAATTTTTCAGACGTGGGCGGAATCATGGGTCCAAATTTTGGACTGAAATGGCACGTCTCTGTCCAAAACTAGGCCCCCCGACTACTGGGCTCTTTAGCTCAGTGGAATCGTGTTATCTATGGGCTTTATGCAGCAAATCACGCCTGAAATTTTTACGGAAAACGTAATAAATGTAAAATATTCATTTACTTTGTTTGTTGAGCTCCTCCATTGTTTCTTCAAGTTGAGTTGATGTCACGGTAATGCTAGCGGCATCTCTTGAAGAATCTTCAATATTGTGAGCCTCGTCTAGGACTATGATTTCATCCGTAATATCTATGTTCATCTTGAAACAATATAAACACGATGTTACAAGCCTCGTCAACTCTACAGCTATTGGATGTTTACCGGAGTGCCACACCTTGCATTAACCCATACGGAATAGGGCAAGTGCTTACATTATACCGAATAGCTATCTTTGTGTCTTAATTTTCATATTGGATTGCCCCATTCTTATTACAGTATACCATATAGCCGAGACATTAGAAAACTTCAATAGCTATCCCCATTCACAAAGAATTTAAATTACATCAGGAGCGGAGTGACATTCATATCACCCACAGAGACACAATCACTCCTATTCTGGAACGTTTCGTGTCGGATAGCTCTGGCATGATGTTAACTCCAACCCCTATCCTATACTGAGTCCGATACAAAACTCAAGACGCTCCGAAAGTTATCCGGTAAAGTGTAAATGGGGCCCATGGCCTAAGTGGCATTTTACATTTTCTACAAAGAAGCACGAGATTTTTGATAAATTAAGGACATGTTAGGAATGTCAGTGAACAAAAGAATTTCTAGCAAGAATGTAGGCGATCGCTAAGGACTGTCTGTCCTTTGGTTAGGCCGAGACTAAGCGTTCTTAGTCGAGCATCTGGTATTTTCTTGCCAATATGTTTGACCTTTCAGACACAAAACAAAACATTCTTCCAAAACATTTTCCTAACAAATTCTCTTTGTCATTATCAGTTTTTGAAGCGTGCCCCAAGACCTTGAACAGAAGATCAAACAATTTTGGTCAACCAACTGAAGTTTACTAGTCAAACAAAATGTTTGATTATGTTTGACAGTTGTACGACGATCACAGCAAATGATCACGTGGCCATGTTGCAAAACATCGCTCGTAGAACATTTTTTGCTTATAAAAAGCAAAACAAGCAACGTGCAACAGATTCTATGCATTTTGAAGTTTGATACAGCATTTCAAACATACAATTTTTTGAAATCCAATTTTCTTAGATTTTACTAATAGCAAATTTCAGTTGACAAAGAGCTGATATACCTGGGATCTGATATGAGGGTCCACTAGGTAATTGTACGGGCAGAAAATAATATCGGCTTTGTCCATCAACTCTCTTGCAGCATAATAGGGACAGGCCTGGAAAGAAAAGTATGAAAAATACCTTCAGGAAACTTACTGAGAAAGCATGCATCAAAATATGTATAAAAGCGTGCGAAAAATATGGCGAAAACTCCAAAGTTTTTTGGAAAAGACAGAAATTGTTTAAAGAAGTGGCTTGATTTTGAGAAATGACTTAAAATATTTCCGAAGGGCAGAGAGCAATATTGTCTAATGGACAACAAGCAAGTCACCGTAGTGTAGTGGTTATCACGTGCGCCTCACACGCGCAAGGTCCCCGGTTCGAGCCCGGGCGGTGACATAGTTTTTCATAAACTTCTGTGAAATAAATTGGTTGTGATTTACTTTCAATATTACAAGTTTAAAGCATTGAACATGCACGAAATAAAACAATGAAAGGCGAAACAATAATTACGAAACAAAAACAAATGAAAAATACGAATTGCTATTTATATATAATTTACCATCGCTTTTTTTCCAGCAGTTACAAGATCTTCAATATCCCAAGATGTATTTAGATTATATCTCTCCTGTACTGGAGGTCTGCAAAATTGTGACACATTTTGATGATATTTGCATGATTTGTTCTGAAAAAGAAAAAAATTAAAGAAAGTGAAAGTGCGTTTGAAAGAAGGCGCTACAAGAAATGCTTGAAAATAGATCGCTTTTTTATCAATCTTTAGACAAGATACTTTTAATTTCAGCAAATTAAAATATATTCTACGTAAATCATATAGCTAATACATATGAATCCTAACTAATTAAACCTAACAGTAGTGCTGTTCTTCCAAGGGGTCGTGTTTGGTTACTATTTGTTCAGAAGGAAGTTTTTAAGACCTTGCTTGGGGACTGAAAAATGCTTTTAGCTCGTGTTTGAAGACATTGTAAAACTTTCTTAAATTTTCAACTTCCAAAGGCTGAGGCTTGCACTACAGAATAGACAAATGTACCACACTTTGGATACAAAAATAATTGGCACAAACACAGTTGACCATATTTGGCCATACTGTACCATATTTAGTGATGTTAAAGGGAAAGTGCAATAATTGTAATAACTTACTTCGATTCCTTTAACATGGCGGCATTCTTCATTTTTATCCTTTCCTGTTGAAACTTTCGGATGTATACAAGAATGCTCTCTGCTTGACAATATCGTCATCCTGAATCAAAACATAATTAATCAGTTTATAAGAAACTAAGAAAGTAGCTCATTGAAAAGACAAAGAAAGTTCACGCATTTTCTTTTTTATAAGGAAGTTCGGCAAAGGCTCGGTACTTAAGTCATTTTTTAAAGATTCTACCTTAGAACAAAAAGCATCCGTCTATGAGATAGTGAAGGAATACCATGGGTGACCTAATAAGTTTGTGTTAAGAAAGTCTTATGAAAGTTTTAGCATTGAAACTGCCATATGGCTGAGGCAGTTTGAGCACTCTTAGGTGCCTAATTGCAGTCCCCGCCGCTAATTAATTTTTTGAAAAATTTCCAACCCCCCACTCTTATTAAGTCCCCCCAGCTTATTAAGTTTGCATTAATATTAATGTTGATACTTTTTGATAAACTTACTTTGACGTTCTGGTGTGAAATTTCACTTGTACACTCATTTTGTTGGTTAGAACTATTTCAGCAGTTTCCAGACAAAGTTTGTCAAATAAAGTCCGACCCCCCGTTTATTCCGACCCCCCGCCAATCGTCGTCTTGTTTGATACTATTTTTGATATTGATGATTTGTTTATTTTTTTGCCTCCGCTCTCTAAAATATCCAAGTTTTAGTGTAAACCTATTTTACCAAATACACCTTTTTTCAATAAGCAACTTGACTTTGGTCCAGCCCTCAAGAGTTGCTTAATATATCTAGGATTTCAGCCGTCACAGAATGCCTGGTACCCCCTAAAACCTCTTATTTTGGCTCTTTTCTGGCTGTTCAATGTAATTGACAAGTTTGCAAGGATGTACAGTATAAAGAAAGCTATTTCACCAGAAATTTTAGCACAATCTCAGCCCTGGTTGCTTATTGAACAGTTGCTTATTAAAAAAAAAGTGTATAATAGAAAAATACAAATATTTCTAAAAAGATTTACCTGCATGTTTTAAATTCTGTTTTCTTCAACTCTCGGACAATCTGGGCGATCTGCTTATGCGTTCTTGTGCCAAAATAAATTCTTGGGATTCTGAAGATGAAATATAAAATGACCTGCAGTAGTTGTTCAAGAACAAGAGATGGTGATATACATGCTAGCACTTCGTGCAGGCATACTGCACATTGCTGCCCCCAAAAAGGTGAAGGTGAAGGTGAAATAGTGTTTTAGCGCCAGCCGCTAGGATCTCAGTAGTAGGTTAACTAATCGAGACCTCGACCCAGGGTGTGACGCTACCGTGGCTGGGCTCAAACGCTGACCACAATGAGCTCCTGACACCACGAGTCAGCTGAATTACACCACGACGCCACAGCACCTTCCGAAATTCCTAATTATATTTGAAACATTTATGTATAATTTTTCATCTAGAATTTCCGCTAAAAAATATACTGGCCTTTAGGGAGTGGTTTCTCAATTGGCTGGAGCTAAAAACCACAGAGTCCGAGTTTTCAAGGAAATTACCATAGCATACGATGTAGAATTCACTCCGTCCAACTTCGTGATGATCACGTACGAGATCGAAAGTTGTCGTCAGACAATCGAATGTCATTTTCCCAAAATCGAACGTGATAACGTCATCTAAATCTTCAATAAAGAAACTGAAGGTCCAGTATTTTCTTCTTCGTTCCTATTCGTCTTTATACAGCACGAAATAGAACCGTCAACTTAACGTTGAAGGAATCGAAACGAAAATAGCGATAAACAGCAGAAACATTGTCGGGTATACTTGAAAGCTTCTTTCGTCTGACACTCCTCAGAGTAGCTACATATAGACGTCAGAAACAGACCAAAACCAGGGGCGGATCCAGACTGGTGCGACTGGTGCTCAAGCACCAGTCAGATTTTTAAAGAATGACCTTTAAAAAAATTATTCCCTTTTGCTGTTGATATCAGCTGATTTTCTTTGGTTGAAATGTTCTGTTCGAGCAAGAAAGCATTTATCATGCCTCTTTGATTCCTCTTTGTTGACATAATTGGCCTAAATTTTCTTTGTATTCCATCAACGAATCACTGTCTGTCTCACGCATAGAAATAAGGTCTCGCTATCAATGAGTTAATGACGTGTTTACTTTGAATGCATTCCGGAAAAACGCGGACCATTTTTGCCAGATGACAAGAAAAAACAGTATTGATTTGTACAGAGATACGTCATTGAAACCTTGAGCACCAGTGACCCGCATTTTTATAGTACTAAAATGAACTTCCACTGGTGCTCAACGTCACTTCCACTGGTGCTGAGGTAAATCAACCAATCAAAATGCAGGACTGGTGCTCAACGTCACTTGAAAATGCTCAACGTCATTCTCTGCTCTCTTAGTGACATTGGGGAAGAACATAGAATTTTTACTAACACAACAGTTGCCATCAACCTGTAGCAGTTGGTGATGGTGAATGTCTCACACAAGTCGAGTCAAAATCGTTTACGAGGAAGAAAGAAGAACTCGAATGATTATGTTGGAAATTCGTCTTCGTGTACATACAGAACGGACTGAAATTTTAGGTTAGGCCTAATTCAAAGAGTAGATTTTGTTAGTTAGGCCTTTGTTAAAGTTCTAATCATGTCAGGGAATGTTCTTGTCTGTGTCCGCATTCTCAGGGAACTTTGATAACGCAAAATCTTTTGTTTGAATTAGGCCAAGCCTAAATGCTTTCCGTTCTGCATGCACAGGAAGACGAACTGTAATAGCTATCTATTGATTCCCAACAATAAACATTCGAGTTCTTCTTTCTTCCTCGGAAACGATTTGTTTATTTAGTCATTCACAAAAAATCAACAACCTTAATACCACGCCCCTCGGCCACGCCCATTATACAAACTGACCACGCCCATCGGCCACACCCTTTTCTTTTTGAGCACCAGTCAGATTTAGGGCTGGATCCGCCCCTGAAAACAATTGACTGAGGCGGAGTTTATACCCAGATGCGGATCGAAATGTACCAATCAGAAAAGTTAAGCTGTGGAAATAAAAATTCTCCTTTGAAACGCTGCTATTTCAAAGTGGGACGAATCAATTCAGCGTAAGTCGGTGAAAACGATCGAGAGATTGTGGCTTCCAGTCCATCCCAAACACAGTTCTGTTTTAAAACCATAAGAAACAAGAAACAATTCATAACATTCTAAGAACTTATTATGCCCAAACACTTTTATTTCATGCTGGTCAAGAAACAGCATTTGTTACATTTGTAAACGGAAGGTTGTGAAACGCTACTATTTCGTGACAAATCCTAAATTCGGCATTGAAATCACCACAAATAGCCTGTCCGGGAGATTTCACGTCTTAAAAAACTCGCACACCTTACTTGAAATCTTATTTCTTTGATGGAAATTCCTTGCAAATCCTTTTGTTTTAATAGAATTCTCATACACCTTATCAATGAATGAAAAACCCCTTGAGCTTGCCTACCTTGGCTTATCTTGCTTCATTTTTTCCTCGTCACTCATATTTTTCCTCAAAATTCTCAACTTCTCTTCATCAATCAAAGCTTCAGGTGTTTTTGTAGCATCTGTTGTGAGTTCCATTTTCCAGTTAGGTGGAGCAACTGGTGGCTCCTTAAGATCGACATTTGGAACTGGCTCTATTGGTGTTTCCAAGCTCTTCTGCCTCTTTGAATTAGGCAATCCCTAGAAACAAAATAACAGGCTCCATTGTATCATAGTAATAGCTACTTCTAAGAATAGAGATTACTTCTAAGAATAGAGATTTATGAGCACTGAGAACTGTTTCCATTCAAGATACTTCAAGGGAAGAAACTCTTGTGGGAAGAAACTTTCACGTTCTTCACGTTTTTAGCTCAAGTTTTTTTCATAAAAAAAGATATGTCGTGTTTCCCACGGAAAAAATTCCAGAAACTTTACTCAGGCCCCGGCTAAGGCCCATTTCAACTTCGTTCGCATTCACTGTTCGCGAACGGAAAGCGATTTGGATTTCCACTTCAAGCAAATCTCAAGCTACCGAAAAATATCCCTTTTTTGCGGCCAAAAATTGATTGCGAAGGCTGTCTTCCGTTCGCTAGCGAGAGGCGAACAGCAAATTCGCTAGCGAACATCGATTGCGAACGAAGTGGAAATTGGCCTTAAAACTCCTAATGTGCCGAAATTAAGTTTAACAGAAGCATGACCTTGGCACGACAGTCAAGTTAAACATTGAACCTAATGGGCGGAGTTTAAGGTTTTACAAAATGATTTTGTGTCTAATATTCATGAAATGTTAAGATACATGAAACATCATGTCGGAAATCCCATTTAAAAGTCAAATTAACTGGAGTTTATTCCCATAAAATATAAGTTTTTTCAACTTCCCATTTTTTTTGATCCACCAAATTAATTCCAAACATTTGGCATTCTTTCGAGTCACGAAAGAATCTTCCCGCAGAAGTTTCTTCACTTAAAGCAGCAAAAAGGTGAACATGGTTGTTGCCGCTGCCTATTCTACTAAAACAACAAAGCAGAAAGTTGATCAACATAAAATTTAAAATGAGAGACCCCTACCCCAGATGGTGTTCTAAATCTTTTTCTTGCAGATTGAAAGTCAGGGTCACTATCATCATTGCCAACATCACCATCTGAAAACATAGATTAACAATTTACAACCTTTGGCTGAAGAAGTCTTATTTCAAATTTGGACTGTCTTAATTAAAGCAAGACAGGCTCCATTTTAGATCAAATGTGTTACCTTGATTTGGCTGGTCCGTTTTACCTGCAAAACTTGATGAGGGCCGAGGAATAGGGGAGACAAATTTGGCTTCAGATTCATCCTTCACTGTGTCTGATAAAGGAAAAAGCAACTTGATATACAGTACAGTAAACTTGTAGAGAAACGTTCAAATAGTCTTTGAGCAGTAAACAAGTTCTAAGTTGTAAGAAACAGTAGAATTTGTTCGGGGCATACTTCTAAGCTTTTTTCATCTGATATTCCTTGGAGTATACAATATAATATCTCATAATATAGAGTTTCTAGACTCACTACATAAGTCCCACTACTTTGCTCAATGTTGTTGTTGTTGTTTTCTACAATGTCTCAGTGTGGAGTGACAAATCAAAATAAGGGGAGTGTAAACTAGAGACTTGTGTCGTGAGTCTATAGGTTTGTATCCAGTAAGCAGTGTTTGAAAGAAAATGCCAACATAGCACTACTTTTGGATTGGTGCTTTTTGATCTAATCTAGATATGTATTCGGTCTTTTTAAAGTGTTTAGGTCTGTTTTGACATTTATTCTCTGAGGTAGACTCGAAAATGTTTCAGCTGTTTATCTCAATTTTGAAGTTTGTACAACTCAAAAACTAATCTGAGGAATGTCAGACAGAAAAGCTTTAGCATTTATCCAAAAATATTTCTGATGTTTTTGCAACAAACATTCCAAAAGCTGAACAAATAGAAAAAAACCAAGTGTGTTGTAATACCTTGCAAATCTTTCTTGTTGGCATCAAAATATTTTGAATGCTCTCCAATTTCATTATTTGGTGGTACAAGCGTTTCTGGTTTTTTCTCACCTAAAAAAGAATTAATAAGCTTATAAGTAAAATATAGGGTTTGTGACCTAAATAATGCTCTATAAAGTTTTAAAAAGTTTTATTAAAAAAATCAAATATGAAAGAATAAAAATCATAAAATATTATGGTAACTCAAACGATTTCTTTACCTGATGATTTTGGAGTTTTTGCTTTTTCTGAAAAAAAGAATTTATTTTTATTTTTATGAGCAGTTCATAATGAAAGAACAGAAAATTTCTTTATAGTTCAGTGGCAGAAAGTTGCCTTCTAGAGTGGGGTGAAGAGTTGACTTGGTAGGTCAGTAGGATAAGATGTGTGACAACTTTACTGTGGCAAGCTAGCAGTGTGGCCAGTTGACGTTTGTAACCAAATAATCAATTTAACCACAAATAAATTTGGGTTTTATAAAAGTTTTAACAGAAATTCACCTCTCTCATGTTTCTGCCAGGCAAGAGATGAGCACAACAGTGCAAGAGTTTTACCACTTCCTGTAGGACTTTCTAGCAAGCAATTTTGTTTTCTATCTAATCCTCTGATGATCTAGATAAAGATCAATTGCAATAATAAAATAAAGACGATCAAACAGATATGATGGTAAACTGTCGATGTCATTGACATTTTTTGAAGTCACAAGATGAAGTTTTTCATGAGTAAAAAATTGCATAAAGCACCAATAATTTAGTTTAGCCCAAACATGACAGGCTATCAACCTTGCAATTTCAAGGCTGTCGATCATTTACTGAATGGCATCATAAATATTACCTAAATTATATAGGTAATATTAGGCAATCACATGTATTTTTTTAAAGAAATTTCTCGCCTTGCTTGGCTAGGCCCATTTAGATTTAGCTAAGAAGGCCAACATACTAACCAACCTTATGCATCATGGTGATCTGGCTTGGGTATGCCTTTGCTGGAAACGGTACTCGAACTCCACCGATGAAGTAGATCTGTCCATTTCGATTGCTTGAGGAAGACTTTCGATCGGTGACTTTACCTTCTTCTTCCATGATTTATGCACTAAGTGCCATTCAGACTGAGAATGAGAATGCGATTGAGAATGAGATTGCGAATGAGAATGCAATTCAGAATGCAATTCAAAAACAGCAAAAGTAGATAAAGTTATAAAAATATAACAATAATATCGATATTTACCCGGAAAGCTCGCAAAATTAAAAATTTTTTATAATATATTTTAAGAAATTATTTGCGCACTTTTTTCTCTCCTTTTCCTATCTTTTTGAGAAGCTGAGGTAAGTTTGCTATGTCTCCACTATGGTACCCCTGTAATGTCATGTAGAATGCAATTCGAATGAATCATTGATTTCTCTTTCTAGGTTTCACCAATTTCAAAATTTATTTCAGCGTAAAAAAGTTTAGCGAATTTCCTATCGATTGATATCTTGTTGTAGCAGTTTCGTTAACTTTTAATAACAGATCTCACTCGAGTTATCTCAGAATGCAATTCAAAAAATTTAGGCCCATGCGTGGAAAAGGCTGTTTTGCGTCTTCATTTTCTCTAGAAAGGGACGCGTAAGAACAATGATTCTAAGTTTTTCTGATAAATGAAAGCTTCTTCTTACCAGATAAAAGAGTTCAATCTGAATAATGCAGAGATTGCACAACAGTAAATTTTGTTTTTAACCAAGTTTCCAACTGTGGTATCCCTGTACTTAGGCCATCTACGATTTTCAAGGTTTCATCAATTTCTCCTCTACAATAAACCAACTTCGAAATTTTTGTCAGCGTAAAGAAGTTCAGCAAATTATCTAACTTTTGATATCTTACATTGGAGTGTCTGACAACATTAGATAGTCCAAGTGGCTCGATTTGTCTTCAGAATGCAATTCGAAATTTCCAAAATGCAATTCAGATAACCACAGGGTAACCACGTCATTGTGCCTAGGGGGATTCCTTAGTTATCGAAATTCGGATCTACATATAGAGAAGGGACAATAATGTGGTACCTCTTCTATTTCAAAGTCATAACCACAGGGTAACCACGTCATTTTTTTTTCAACTTCTCGTTTTTGTGTTTTTCACAGAAGAATTTTTAACAATTTTTAAAACAAAGAAACAAAATTTATAAATATAACAAGTCCACTAAACAGTTTAAGCCTATTGTTCGACAATCAAGTCACAACTAGACATGCAAATGTCAATGTCTGTCTCAGATGTAAGATCGTTCCTTTTTCTAAGGGATCTTGATCCACGAATGCAGAGGTTCATGGATCTCAGCAAGGAGAAGGCGATTCTTGTCCGAATCCAATTTGAAACCATACTTTTCGGCAGCCGTCTCTTATCTGCCAGTAACTAGGCTACTCTATTGTAAAATGATTGGCATTCTTTGCTCATGCCTCCTGATGTTGTGAAAACTAGTGGCGTGAATGACCCATGTTCAATCTGTAGAATGCGATCGTTGTATTTACGTTTTTTCTCCCGCTCGTTTCTTTCATGTGCTTTCTCTAGGGATATGGCAGAATATCGCGGAGCAAACGGGTTGAAAACCCTTACATCAAAATAAGCTCGTTGACCTGATAATGTGGTACCTCTTCTATTTCAAAGTCTTCAGAAAATTCGCTTCGGATGGAAATATATTTATTATGGTTAAGATGTAGTCACATTTCATACTTTTCATGTCATCGTTTCATATAATCTGTGTGGATGGTATCCATTTTGTCCCTACCCTATACGACCCTATAGCTCCGAATTTCGATAACTAAGGAATCCCCCTAGGCACAATGACGTGGTACTTTGCCAACTTCATAACGTTAAGACATAATGAAGTCAGGGATTTGACTGCTGAAATGCTGAATGAAATCTGCCATGATGTAGAGACAGAGCCAGTTTTGACACCCTTGAATGGAGAATTGTTGCCAAATCAAGCAAACACGAGTGAGAATGCTAAGGCTGACATCGCTGCAAGAGGTTTATGGATTAGAGGTCAACGAGCTTATTTTGATGTAAGGGTTTTCAACCCGTTTGCTCCGCGATATTCTGCCATATCCCTAGAGAAAGCACATGAAAGAAACGAGCGGGAGAAAAAACGTAAATACAACGATCGCATTCTACAGATTGAACATGGGTCATTCACGCCACTAGTTTTCACAACATCAGGAGGCATGAGCAAAGAATGCCAAACATTTTACAATAGAGTAGCCGAGTTACTGGCAGATAAGAGACGGCTGCCGAAAAGTATGGTTTCAAATTGGATTCGGACAAGAATCGCCTTCTCCTTGCTGAGATCCATGAACCTCTGCATTCGTGGATCAAGATCCCTTAGAAAAAGGAACGATCTTACATCTGAGACAGACATTGACATTTGCATGTCTAGTTGTGACTTGATTGTCGAACAATAGGCTTAAACTGTTTAGTGGACTTGTTATATTTATAAATTTTGTTTCTTTGTTTTAAAAATTGTTAAAAATTCTTCTGTGAAAAACACAAAAACGAGAAGTTGAAAAAAAAATGACGTGGTTACCCTGTGGTTATGACTTTGAAATAGAAGAGGTACCACATTATTGTCCCTTCTCTATATGTAGATCCGAATTTCGATAACTAAGGAATCCCCCTAGGCACAATGACGTGGTTACCCTGTGGTTATCTGAATTGCATTTTGGAAATTTCGAATTGCATTCTGAAGACAAATCGAGCCACTTGGACTATCTAATGTTGTCAGACACTCCAATGTAAGATATCAAAAGTTAGATAATTTGCTGAACTTCTTTACGCTGACAAAAATTTCGAAGTTGGTTTATTGTAGAGGGAGAAATTGATGAAACCTTGAAAATCGTAGATGGCCTAAGTACAGGGATACCACAGTTGGAAACTTGGTTAAAAACAAAATTTACTGTTGTGCAATCTCTGCATTATTCAGATTGAACTCTTTTATCTGGTAAGAAGAAGCTTTCCTTTATCAGAAAAACTTAGAATCATTGTTCTTACGCGTCCCTTTCTAGAGAAAATGAAGACGCAAAACAGCCTTTTCCACGCATGGGCCTAAATTTTTTGAATTGCATTCTGAGATAACTCGAGTGAGATCTGTTATTAAAAGTTAACGAAACTGCTACAACAAGATATCAATCGATAGGGAAAAACTTTACAGTCTATGGTCTTATATACGACGTCTTTAGGTGTCTTTACTCATATACCTTACCCATGCACACCTTCCTTGTCTTTATTTGTATTTCTGTATTTAGGTGTCTTTACAGTCTATGGTCTTATATACGACGTCTTTAGGTGTCTTTACTCATATACCTTACGCATGCACACCTTCCTTGTCTTTATTTGTATTTCTGTATTTAGGTGTCTTTACAGTCTATGGTCTTATATACGACGTCTTTAGGTGTCTTTACTCATATACCTTACGCATGCACACCTTCCTATGTCTTTATCTGTATTTCTGTATTTAGGTGTCTTTACAGTCTATGGTCTTATATACGACCTCTTTAGGTGTCTTTACTCATATACCTTACGCATGCACACCTTCCTTGTCTTTATTTGTATTTCTGTATTTAGGTGTCTTTACAGTCTATGGTCTTATATACGACGTCTTTAGGTGTCTTTACTCATATACCTTACGCATGCACACCTTCCTTGTCTTTATTTGTATTTCTGTATTTAGGTGTCTTTACAGTCTATGGTCTTATATACGACGTCTTTAGGTGTCTTTACTCATATACCTTACGCATGCACACCTTCCTTGTCTTTATTTGTATTTCTGTATTTAGGTGTCTTTACAGTCTATGGTCTTATATACGACGTCTTTAGGTGTCTTTACTCATATACCTTACGCATGCACACCTTCCTTGTCTTTATTTGTATTTCTGTATTTAGGTGTCTTTACAGTCTATGGTCTTATATACGACCTCTTTAGGTGTCTTTACTCATATACCTTACCTATGCACACCTTCCTTGTCTTTATTTGTATTTCTGTATTTAGGTGTCTTTACAGTCTATGGTCTTATATACGACGTCTTTAGGTGTCTTTACTCATATACCTTACCCATGCACACCTTCCTATGTCTTTATCTGTATTTCTGTATTTTGGTGTCTTTACAGTCTATGGTCTTATATACGACCTCTTTAGGTGTATTTACTCATATACCTTACCCATGCACACCTTCCTATGTCTTTATTTGTATTTCTGTATTTAGGTGTCTTTACAGTCTATGGTCTTATATACGACGTCTTTAGATGTCTTTACTCATATACCTTACCCATGCACACCTTCCTATGTCTTTATTTGTATTTCTGTATTTAGGTGTCTTTACAGTCTATGGTCTTATAAACGACGTATTTAGGTGTATTTACTCATATACCTTACCTATGCACACCTTCCTTGTCTTTATTTGTATTTCTGTATTTAGGTGTCTTTACAGTCTATGGTCTTATATACGACGTCTTTAGGTGTATTTACTCATATACCTTACCCATGCACACCTTCCTATGTCTTTATTTGTATTTCTGTATTTAGGTGTCTTTACAGTCTATGGTCTTATATACGACGTCTTTAGGTGTCTTTACTCATATACCTTACCTATGCACACCTTCCTATGTCTTTATTTTTCATTTCTGTATTTAGGTGTCTTTACAGTCTATGGTCTTATAAACGACGTCTTTAGTTGTATTTACACAGTCGAGGGATACCATGAGTACACTGGTAGATGTTCAGTACAGTGGAGGGATACCATGAGTACAGTTGAGGGATACCATGAGTACGGTGGTGGATGTTCAGTACAGTGGAGGGATACCATGAGTACAGTGGTGGATGTTCAGTACAGTGGAGGTATACCTGGAGTACAGTGGTGGATGTTCAGTACAGTGGAGGGATACCATGAGTTGGGTGGAGGGATACCATCAGTACAGTGGAGGGATACCATGAGTACGGTGGTGGATGTTCAGTACAGTGGAGGGATACCATCAGTACAGTGGTGGGCGTGCAACTCATTAGAGAAATTGCAACGGTGTTGTATGAACGGGAAGTATCTCTAAGCAGACAGTGATGCGTTTTGTGGGGCCTACATCTGTAAAAAACAGCTCTAAATATACGCTTTTTTAATAGAAGAGTGTTCTGGGCTTCCATTTTTTGAAAAGTCGCGCTAATTAATACAACTAGTTATTGATTTGACAACAATAATTTGTGGTTAATACGTTTTATCATAATACGATTTTCGTTTTGTTGGTAAACTCAACTTTTGTTAGTATACGAGAATTTTGCTGTTTGAATAGCTACTATTTCTAGATTAGGTTTGCAGTAAGAAGCCGCCAGTTCCGCCATTTTGTTTAGTTTCTATAACCCATTCCTGGGTCCATAGGTGAGTTTCATAGTATTCCTACGGTATTTATGTATTTATCGTGTTGTCTAAGGAAATATAATTCGACTTTGATTCATTGAAATTTGCAGCACTTTTTGAATGGTTCAATATTTCATGGTTGTCTAGAGTTGGCATTTCGCGCAGCTGACTCTCTATAAGAAACCAGCGAGCGTCGGGAGTCAGGTATCAATAACTAGTTGTATTGATTAGCGCGACTTTTCAAAAAATGGAAGCCCAAAACACTCTTCTATTAAAAAAGCGTATGTTTAGAGCTGTTTTTTACAGATGTAGGCCCCACAAAACGCATCACTGTCTGCTTAGTCGTATATAAGACCATAGACTGTAAAGACACCTAAATACAGAAATACAAATAAAGACATAGGAAGGTGTGCATAGGTAAGGCATATGAGTAAAGACACCTAAATACGTCGTATATAAGACCATAGACTGTAAAGACACCTAAATACAGAAATACAAATAAAGACATAGGAAGGTGTGCATGGGTAAGGTATATGAGTAAAGACACCTAAAGGCGTGGTATATAAGACCATAGACTGTAAAGACACCTAAATACAGAAATACAAATAAAGACATAGGAAGGTGTGCATGGGTAAGGCATATGAGTAAAGACACCTAAAGACGTCGTATATAAGACCATAGACTGTAAAGACACCTAAATACAGAAATACAAATGAAGACATAGGAAGGTGTGCATAGGTAAGGTATGTGAGTAAAGACACCTAAATACGTCGTATATAAGACCATAGACTGTAAAGACACCTAAATACAGAAATACAAATAAAGACATAGGAAGGTGTGCATAGGTAAGGTATGAGTAAAGACACCTAAAGACATATAAGACCTAGACTATAAAGACACCTAAATACAGAAATACAAATAAAGACAAGGAAGGTGTGCATAGAAGGTATATGAGTAAAGACACCTAAATACGTCGTATATAAGACCATAGACTATAAAGACACCTAAATACAGAAATACAAAGGTATATGAGACATAGGAAGGTGTGCATAGGTAAGGTATATGAGTAAAGACACCTAAAGACGTCGTATATAAGACCATAGACTGTAAAGACACCTAAATACAGAAATACAAATAAAGACATAGGAAGGTGTGCATAGGTAAGGTATATGAGTAAAGACACCTAAAGACGTCGTATATAAGACCATAGACTATAAAGACACCTAAATACAGAAATGAAAAATAAAGACATAGGAAGGTGTGCATGGGTAAGGTATATGAGTAAAGACACCTAAAGGAGTGGTATATAAGACCATAGACTGTAAAGACACCTAAATACAGAAATACAAATAAAGACAAGGAAGGTGTGCATGGGTAAGGCATATGAGTAAAGACACCTAAATACGTCGTATATAAGACCATAGACTATAAAGACACCTAATTACAGAAATACAGATAAAGACATAGGAAGGTGTGCATAGGTAAGGTATGTGAGTAAAGACACCTAAATACGTCGTATATAAGACCATAGACTGTAAAGACACCTAAATACAGAAATACAAATAAAGACATAGGAAGGTGTGCATGGGTAAGGTATATGAGTATAAATACAGAAATACAAATAAAGACATAGGAAGGTGAGTAAAAAGACACCTAAAGACGTCAAATAAAGACATAGGAAGGTGTGCATGGGTAAGGTATATGAGTAAAGACACCTAAATAGTCGTATATAAGACCATAGACTAAAAGACACCTAAATACAGAAATACAAATAAAGACATAGGAAGGTGTGCATAGGTAAGGTATATGAGTAAAGACACCTAAAGACGTCGTATATAAGACCATAGACTGTAAAGACACCTAAATACAGAAATACAAATAAAGACATAGGAAGGTGTGCATGGGTAAGGTATATGAGTAAAGACACCTAAAGACGTCGTATATAAGACCATAGACTGTAAAGACACCTAAATACAGAAATACAAATAAAGACATAGGAAGGTGTGCATAGGTAAGGTATATGAGTAAAGACACCTAAAGACGTCGTATATAAGACCATAGACTGTAAAGACACCTAAATACAGAAATACAAATAAAGACATAGGAAGGTGTGCATGGGTAAGGTATATGAGTAAAGACACCTAAATACGTCGTATATAAGACCATAGACTGTAAAGACACCTAAATACAGAAATACAAATAAAGACATAGGAAGGTGTGCATGGGTAAGGTATATGAGTAAAGACACCTAAAGACGTCGTATATAAGACCATAGACTGTAAAGACACCTAAATACAGAAATACAAATAAAGACATAGGAAGGTGTGCATGGGTAAGGTATATGAGTAAAGACACCTAAATACGTCGTATATAAGACCATAGACTGTAAAGACACCTAAATACAGAAATACAGATAAAGACATAGGAAGGTGTGCATAGGTAAGGTATATGAGTAAAGACACCTAAAGACGTCGTATATAAGACCATAGACTATAAAGACACCTAAATACAGAAATACAGATAAAGACATAGGAAGGTGTGCATAGGTAAGGTATGTGAGTAAAGACACCTAAATACGTCGTATATAAGACCATAGACTGTAAAGACACCTAAATACAGAAATACAAAGATAAAGACATAGGAAGGTGTGCATAAATACAGGTAAGGTATGTGAGTAAAGACACCTAAATACGTCGTATATAAGACCATAGACTGTAAAGACACCTAAATACAGAAATACAAATAAAGACATAGGAAGGTGTGCATGGGTAAGGTATATGAGTAAAGACACCTAAATACAGAAATACAGATAAAGACATAGGAAGGTGTGCATGGGTAAGGTATATGTATATAAGACCATAGACTGTAAAGACACCTAAATACAGAAATACAAATAAAGACATAGGAAGGTGTGCATGGGTAAGGTATATGAGTAAAGACACCTAAAGACGTCGTATATAAGACCATAGACTGTAAAGACACCTAAATACAGAAATACAAATAAAGACATAGGAAGGTGTGCATGGGTAAGGTATATGAGTAAAGACACCTAAAGACGTGGTATATAAGACCATAGACTGTAAAGACACCTAAATACAGAAATACAAATAAAGACATAGGAAGGTGTGCATGGGTAAGGTATATGAGTAAAGACACCTAAAGGCGTGGTATATAAGACCATAGACTGTAAAGACACCTAAATACAGACTAAAAGACACCTAAATACAGAAATAAAGACATAGGAAGGTGTGCATAGGTAAGGTATGTGAGTAAATACACCTAAATACGTGGTATATAAGACCATAGACTGTAAAGACACCTAAATACAGAAATACAAATAAAGACATAGGAAGGTGTGCATGGGTAAGGCATATGAGTAAAGACACCTAAATACGTCGTATATAAGACCATAGACTATAAAGACACCTAATTACAGAAATACAGATAAAGACATAGGATGGTGTGCATAGGTAAGGTATATGAGTAAAGACACCTAAAGACGTCGCATATAAGACCATAGACTATAAAGACACCTAAATACAGAAATACAGATAAAGACATAGGAAGGTGTGCATAGGTAAGGTATGTGAGTAAAGACACCTAAATACGTCGTATATAAGACCATAGACTGTAAAGACACCTAAATACAGAAATACAAATAAAGACATAGGAAGGTGTGCATGGGTAAGGTATATGAGTAAAGACACCTAAAGGCGTGGTATATAAGACCATAGACTGTAAAGACACCTAAATACAGAAATACAAATAAAGACATAGGAAGGTGTGCATGGGTAAGGTATATGAGTATAAAGGCGTGGTGTGCATATAGTAAAGACACCTAAAGACGTGGTATATAAGACCATAGACTGTAAAGACACCTAAATACAGAAATACAAATAAAGACATAGGAAGGTGTGCATAGGTAAGGTATATGAGTAAAGACACCTAAAGACGTGGTGTATAAGACCATAGACTGTAAAGACACCTAAATACAGAAATACAGATAAAGACATAGGAAGGTGTGCATGGATAAGGGGGGATAAGGTATATGGGTATAGACACTTAAATACAGACATCAAACTATCTCGTATAGATACTTTTTAAGCCTGAAGGAAATGGGTCATAGTGTTTTTGAAAGGATCAATGACATTATAGAATGAACAAATTACTGTCGGTATCTCTGAGATTTTCAGGACATTTCAAGTTTCGAATTCTGAATCTTTCAACCTCAAATTTCTTTCCGGGCATTCTTTTTATGGAACTACAATGATAAGACACTTTCAGGATGTTAGAAGATCAAATTTCTTACATGAAGGCCTTGCCAACAGAGAGTGTGCTTGGGTGGGCATCCGAATGTAACTGCACTAGTAGCAAGATACTCATATTTCTATAAGATATCAGGAATAAATGAAACAAAAATTGCGACAGCTTTCAATAGCAAGTTAATTGATTTTCAATGTTTATGAATAAATTTATCAGAAAATAGCTAGATTTCTATACAGGAGTTGGTTTTAAAATGGCTTTGAAAGTCCGCACAATCAGGCAAAAATATGTGCAAGTTCATAAAATTATTGTGATTTGATCTTTATTTCAGTCGCTTGATAAAATGATCACGTCAGCCACTACAAACAGAAATTAAATGAACAATGTTATTTGATGTTATTTGGGGTGGTTCGGATAAGGAAAAACAAATGTCTTAGGTCAAACGATCAAAGATTTGCAAACATTGGAAATTAACTTGTCAAGCAATATGTTTGACCGTTTGGCCATGTGCAAAACTTTGTTTGTCAAACATTTCTTCTTGCACCAAGCCTATTAACTATTTCTTTCAAGAACTTTTTCTTAATCATTGCGCAACAAAGGTTGTAGCTTTTTGTGCTTCTCAAGCAGTGTTTTGTGACCTGGCAAACATTGCTTGTACAACAAATGTCAAATGCTTGACAAACAATGTTTGATCGTTTGGTCAGAGCAGAGTCTAGCACAGAAAGTAAGGAGCATCAAAATTCAATACCGCTGTCATTTCTTGATCAAGTGGGGAATCGTCTTCCATTGCCTAATAAACGAAAAAGAAAGGATATAAAGTTCAGGAGAAACCTTGACATTCTGGTAATTTTTTGCACAAATTCATTCCATATTTCAAGCCAAAGCTCTTTTTCAAAAAGGCTCTGACGGTTTTTACTGCAAGATACAATCTGACATCTCAAGAACTACATACAGTCGTATTCTCGCAATTTTCAAAGATTCGGCCGAAACTTTACAAGTACAGGAAATACTGTAGCCACACCACTCTGTCACTAGTCAGGTACGTTATCCCAAAACCACGAATCAGCCCTCCGTTGGGTGACAGAGAAAAAGAGGGTTTTACCAGAAAGCTAACTGGAACATTCTCTTTTTGTCAATCTCATCTTCTCTTAGTAGCTGGTTGGTTGTTGTTTTTCCAGTTCCCGGCAACGTTCCACGTCTACTGCTGGCTGGCGTGGCAAATCTTCAGGTCTCATTCGTTCAGCAGTCATTTTTGAAATATCAAAGTCAGGCCGACCTATTCACTGGCACTGAGGGTAGTTATCGCCCAAACGTTTTTCATGTCCCCAGTGGTTCTTTAACGTGCCAATTAATTTTGAGACAGGCCTGCCATTTTACGTGATCATCCGAGTCACAGAGAGCAAAGTTTTTACACCTTGTTATTTGTGCTCCTGATTTTCGCAATTTTCAAAGACTCTGCAGAGAATTTACTAGTACAGAAAATTCTGTACACACAGCACTTCACCATTAGGCAGGTACCTTATCCAAAACCCTCGACTAAATCCTCCTGGGGTTTACAGAGAGAAGGCCCTAATAGAAAGCCAACAGAAACAGAAAGCTCTTTTTTGTCAATCTTGCTGTTTCTTATTTTCATTTCAACTTGTCGTTCCTTATCTGATCACCCCTACCCTTTTAGAAAAAAGGTGCCTAATATTCACTAGAATACTTTGCAGATGAGGTGAGATGGTTAATAAGTAGGAACAAACCTCTTGAGTAACATCATTCTGATAAGAAGAATCTTGCGGTGAGAAGTTTATAACGTTCGGCTCACTCTCTTTTGAAAGCACCAATTCAGCATTTTTAAGTTCATCTGGGTTCCTCATTGCATTGGGTGTAAGTCTAAGAATTGAATATAGCAAATATTTTGAACTTCAAGCCAAAGACACTTAAGCTGGGCAAAGCTTATTAAAGTTAAGTCGTATCAAGTCGTTTCTATTTGCTCACTATAATTCGAATTTAGTCGTGTTAAAAACTTTAAAACATCGACCAAATCACGGTTTTCAAGCAATGCAGCTTGCTGTTGCATTGTCTGCCCGCAGTGAATTGTTATATGACTAATCTGATTTGACAAAAAATAAGAACGAAAAAAAAACTCAAAAAAAATACTCAACCATTGCTTATTCTAAATTAGTCTTGAGTACTATGTCAAAACTAACATTAAACAATTAATATTTTATTAAGGAAAGCAAGCTAAGGTAAAAGAAGAAATAAGCAAATTTACTCTTATCAAGCCAAGAAAAGCCAAGCAGAGCCGAGTGAAGAAAGCTGAGCCCAAGCCAGTTAGGCTGAGCTCAGCGACGCCTAGCCAAGTCACGCCCAAAAAACTAAAGCCGAGACAAGTCTAGTCAAGCCAAGCCTAGGCTAGCTACGCAAACCAAATTCAAACTAAGCTAAGCTAAGCCACGCCAAACAAAGCCAGAGGGTAGCGAAGAAAAACTACGAAAAGCAAAGCCATTCCAAGCCAAGTCAAGCTTAGCCAAGCCAAAGCAAAATCAAAGGAAGCAAGAGTAAAGTAGGGATCAGGAAAACAATTTCTTCTCCGATGTTTTCGACAAAAAAACCAATGCTACGGTATGAAAAGCAAACCAGGTTACACAACACACTAAGCCAATGTGAGCAAATAGAAACAACAACACAGGGAAAATAAATAAATTGTGAGTACTTACACCATTGCTCTGTGGTAGTGCTCTAATGCTTCTGTTCTTAAATTCTTTTCACATAAGCAGTCTCCAAGTTGCTGATGCAACCGAGCAGTTGACTGTAGCTCTAGCTGCTTTCGAAGCCTGCAAAGAAACCATATTAAATAGAATACATTTACTCAACAAGCGTAACCTTTAGGTTCTGGCCAAACGATCAAACGTTGATTGTCAAACATTTGAAATTTGCTGCTCACACAAACATAATGTTTGACCGTTTGGCCACATTGGAAAAAACATCGCTCGTCAATAGATTTTCGTCTGATGCAAGCACAAAAAGTTTTAGAAATTTCGCAGAAACCTTGCTGAGCGAATTCTGCTTGTCAAGCAATTGTGACGTGGCCAAACGGTCAAACATTGCTAGTAAAGATTGCTTGTGACCGACAACATTTGATGGTTAAGCCCGAACCTTGATTTGGAAATCTCTATATCTATAAGAGATGAAGGCTGTCTTTACTGGCAGCAATCAATCACGTAGTTTTATAAAAGCCCAGAATATGGTATTGAATTGACTAAAAATTTGGCTTTCTCGATATAACAGCTGCTACATGAACCATCTTTACAAACACTCCCAAACATGGCTGTTTATATTACAGAATAAGGTTATAGCTTTATCAGTTAACTTACAGAAAAATAGCCGAGTCAAAGTTTCTCTCTTTCATGAGAATTTCGACGAGAAGGTACGCAGCTGGAAGGTATGAAGCGTTGCTTGCCAATGCTTTCTCTAGTACTGTCTTGGCCTATCAAAATATGCAAGAGATATAACTTAATTAACCTTATAAGACAAAGTCATATTAGTGAAAATTTTTCCGCAGTAAACATGAGAATTTCCGAAGTAGCTGATTAGAGAAAATTGAAGGCCTGATATGATTAGAACAGGTCTCTTAACTTCTACCTTCTGTCTTTAGTTCCACGAATATTTGACTGATAATGAATGAACCGATTACTTGACTCCTAACTTATGTGAACATGTCAACAACAATTCAGAACTCATATGATACAATTCATCGTAGTCTAAGAGCGCTCAGGTAGTCTACGACTGACGGGAATCAGTTGTCAAATAAATTACAGAAGAGACAGAAGTAGAACATGCCCAACTGCCTGGAACTTTGTACCGAATGGTTGCGGTCAAAAAAAAATAATCAAGGATTCTGCTGTATGTCGATGATCGATACCTTGTCTCTAGTTTGAGGGTCCTTGGTAAGCACTCCAGCGTACATCTGAAAAAAATAACCCAATTAATAAACTGACTGGACCTTTTGATTTGGCACTTGGATTCTACGGTAACGGTTGAAAAATACAAAAATAACTAAGGACTTTACTTACAGTTAGTGTTCTAGCATTTGTACCAATTGTTTTAAAAGCATTCCTTGCAATAGTTATAGCTTCACGTGTCTGACCAGATGAAATGTAACAATCAACTAATCCTAAAAGAGAAAAAACGTTTAAATTATCATAGCAAACTAGTATAAGAAGTTATAGCAAATTATTTTACAAAAACTTAGCAAAATACGAAAAAGAATTTTTTTAATGATGCCGTTTTTCGGCATCAGCATTTCATTTCATACCATACCGCATTCGTCTACTTCTTCAATCTTCTTTTTTTCCTAAAAATTTCTCCAGACTGTTCATTGCGTACATTGTATAAAGTATTGTATACAGTATTGAAAAGAATGTCAATTTCATACTGTATTCAAAAGCGTCATTTTAATGCTTTATTCATCAGCATTCTAATTTCGTACCGTATTCGTCAGCATGTTCATTTCATGCAGCATTCACCATCATTTTAATTTCGTACTGTATTCGTCAGCATGTTCATTTCATACTGTATTCATCAACATGCTCATTTCATATTGTATTCATTAGCATGCTCATTTCATATTGTATTCGTCAGCATGTTCATTTCATACTGTATTAGTCAGCATGTTCATTTCATACTGTATTAGTCAGCATGTTCATTTCATACTGTATTCATCAGCATGCTCATTTCATATTGTATTCGTCAGCATGCTCTTTTCTTATTGTATTCTTGTTCATTTCATTCTGGTTTCTTCAGCATGTTCAATTCATTCCGTATTTCAACAAAATATTCATTTAGTGCTACATTTGCTGGCATCATCATTCGTCAGCATGTAAACCCAAGTTGAATTCTTCAGCATGTTCAGGGCTGGGTTTATTCAGCACACACCGTACGGATATAGATTCAGTAAGATATGGTACTGTATTCATTTCAAAATCATATCGAAGAAAAAAGGATCCAAACAGTCAAGATCCAAAACATCAAATAACCACCAACATACCTTGATAAGCTTCGAAGTAAGTCGGTGCTAACCTAATTGCTTCTCTATAATGTATGAACGCCTCATTTTGTTTCTTCAAAGACTGTAATAGGGAAGCTGTAAAAGGTTTAATAAAGATTAAACAAGACAAGCGACTAGAGGGGGGGGGGGGGAGGAAAGCTCTAATACACAACGGGAAGTAAGTAGGTTATATGTTTTGGTTCTTTTTATCACTTGGACACTTCTATAAATTCTACTGGTCTCCCTTTTGCATCCCACGAGCTGAATGGTGTTCAAAACACAGTAACAACTCAGCTTAGCTTAGTAAAGTGAGTGGCCAAGCTTCTCATTCAGCTCTCGTTAGATAGCTGATGTTAAGCTTGGTCGTGTGAAGTCAGCATCTGGATGGGCGCCATTCCAGAAGGATGACTAAACAACTCACTCTGCCGTTCTTCGGATCGGAAGGGACGTTAAAGTAGGGGTCCCGTGCCCTGATGCGGCATGCATAGCAGGCCTAAATTAGCTGAAAAAGCTAGAAATAAGAGCCTAATCAAAATAAAGTAGCAACAACAACAACAACAGCTTCACTTTTCTGCATGGTGGATTTCGATCCTGTATTAAGATGTGTCAAATCCAAACGATTTTACATCGAGTTCACACCTTTGAAACCAGATTCTAACATTCTCTAACTAACCACATTCTAATTCTAACAAAAAAGCCAAAACCATATTTACCAGCCTTATACTTACATTTGTTCCTATACAAAAATGTTACCGCTACTATGACATACACAGTATGCTGGGTTTAAGAAAATCTTCTTTTAAATATTTGTATACCTTTTAGCAGTAACGCTTGTACATTTCGTGTGTCGATCATATGAGCCTGAAAAAAATAAGAAACATTTTCATTTGAAATAAAGCAAAACTAGCAAGCTACGTAAAGAAAGCATTAAAAGTCTTTGCTTAAACTGAATTGACCCGCCCCTGCAAATCTTGTCCAACAAATGTCGACCATATGAGTGCGTATACATTCGCCGGCGTGTTGCAAGAATTGTCGGAAATTTCAAGACGCGAACAAAGAATATATTTTGGATGGCTAGAATCCCATTACAAAGTTATTACGTTTATCCTTTGTAATCGTAAAACATTTATTCTTTTTGCTTTTAGAGTTTTTGTTCGCCGAGGACCATCTCCGAAAAACGACGATTACAAAGATAGTGAAGGTGAAATGGCGTATTTAGCGCCAGTCGCTAGGATATCAGTAGTAGGTTAACTAATCGAGATCTCCACCCTGCTTGTGACACTACCGTAGCAAGGGCTCAAACCCTGACCTCGATGAGCCTCTGACATCACCAGGATAAGGCCACGACGCCACAGCATCTTTTAGATACCTTTAGATTTCTTGTAAGTGGAGTGTCTTGAGTTATAAGGGAACGCATGCACATACAAACAACCTCCGTATTCATAAAAACAGTCTTGTTTTGTAAAGAAAAGTGGTCCATTTACCTTTTGTGCGAAGTAAACAGCCCGAGTTTGTCGATTAGTGCATGAACAGTATTGTGCCATTGCTACCCAAGGTTCAGTTTTAATCTGACTTACTCGTGCTAGGTCTTGAGCAAGGCTAAAAATTAACAGTAAAAACTACATACAGTACAGTAACAGCTCCATAAAGCACCATCCCGGGTAGGGGGCTCATCTAATTTTGAAGACTTTAAAGGCGCTAGATTTTAGTGGTAGAACATCATAGCACATAAAGGCAAGATCCCCTGGCTGCAATTGGCAAAGGCTTTTCTAATAAAAGAAAGCAATGACCAGCCTTTCATGAGATAATGATTGTACTTGTTCCTTTTTTACATAGGAGGGCGGATTTTGATCAGTTTGGAATAAATGAAATACTTAGAGTGAACAGCATATAAGCTGACACGTGATTCGTATTTAATCATTAATGCACTACCCCAATTGCAATAATTATCTTGATTAGGATTCAATCCAGTTTCCTTCTGATGGGTGTGGATGAGACTGGTGGCTGGAGCAGTTGAGTAGTCAACTCCCAGGGGGGTAACTCCCTAACTTTCAATACGGGAGGGGGGTCCATGCCACTATTTTCTTGCTGCACCCTAAATATTAAGCCTAATGTTTTGGGGATCCCCAATATTGAGTCTAACGTTTCGGAGACCCCAAATATTTCTATATATCTTTACCATTCAATGACATGAACTATAGGACCCGAGTTCGTATTATTGTTATTCGGGTGGATTGGGTTGATTTGTTGAGCTCCAACAGAGAAGACTAGACTCGGTAACGATTGAACAGAGGAATTTAGATCAAAGCAATGAAGAACGTCGTTTGATTATAAGACAGCTCTTGGTCATTGGATGGGTCATTGTAATGAATCGCACCAAATGGCACGATTTTTCCCTTCAGATTTTTGAACCCCAAATATTCAATTTTTGTTCATGTTGTAATTCACGGACCCTAAACATGATTTAGCGTGAGATTTCGGACCGCAAACATTGGCATGGACCCCCTCATATGGAAAGTTAATGAGTACCCTCCTGGGAGTCAACTGGCTTGTTGTCCAGAAGTTAACTGGTTCGAATCCCGGTCAAAGTAATTATAACAATTTTGGTCGCCAACTTATGATAAAATATCAACGTAGGCCAGTGATATTAAAGTGATTCAAAAATAAAAGCCAACCACTGAGGGGACATGTTGCCTTTAAATGTAAACTTTTAAGTGGGAATATATCATGTAAGAACGAACACAGGAAGCCATCTTTGGAACTAAACTTTGGAATAATCTTGCATATGATTGTAAACATGCACCTACCCTTGCCACTTTTAAAAGAAGACTTAACAATATTTTTTTAACAATGTGTATTCTGTATCTATATTTGTATATTGAATTTTGTATAAAAAAGGTAGCACGGCCCCCTGAAAAGCAATCCGTTAGGACTGATGGGGTTACCGTGGGTAAATAAATAGATAGATAGATCAGGTGTACCAAACCAAGGATTATCAATCAAGCTAGGAGGACAGATTTGAGGACAAATAAGTTCAGAAAAGATCAACTTCTTACGTTTCCAGTTCACCAGTCGCTGAAGAATCCTCTGCTAATATGTGAGAATAGATATCCATTCCATTAAGACACGCGGGATCAAGCTCTCGAACCTAGAAAAAGCAAAATGAATTGAAAAAATATCAAATTTTCTTATGATAAATCAAAACAGGTACAGAAATCAGGAACTTCAAGAACTAGAGCTTGAGCTAGGTTCTTTATACAATAAAAAGCGTGTAAAAGAATTTAGTACGCACCAGGGTTTTGTTCTAAGCATACCTAATGCGATAAAAACAAATGACTACTTACCCTTTTGTAGCAATTTATAGCATTAGCTTTGTCTCCAGATCTCCAGTGAGATTCAGCTTGGCAGCAAATAACATTAATGTTGTCTCTCAGGGTCTGAAATAAATATTCTGCCACATGAGCTCACAAGTAGCCACACAGAAATAAATGCTACATACAAGTGTATACAAGAATGTTGAATTATGGCTACAATCCTTGCCAAAATAGTTGGAACGCTACCTTAATTTTCCATACTTTCTCCGCTCCAACTACCCCTCCCCCTGATATAATGTTTATGTCTCTACAACTCTGTTGCTGCTGGCAAAAACGTGGCTCCAATATTATAGCTCACTGTCTTGTCTACCAAAATCAACATTGTACAGGGAGAAAAGGGGGAAGAGGGGAGACGCAGGACCGTGAAATTGAGATAGCATTCATAGCTCAGTTTCTTATTCTGTCATTTATGAAATATTGCCCCGTGCCAACTATTTTTGGCAGGGATTGTATTTTTAGAAAGTACTGATGATGCCTTATGGAGCTGTTGCTGTACTGTATGTAATCTTTACTGTTAATTCTGTAGCCTTGCTCAAGACTGAGCACGAGTCAGATTAAAACTGGACCTTGGGTAGCAATGGCACAATAGTGTTCATGCACTGATCGACAAACTCGGGCTTTTTAATTCGCACAAAAGGTAGGATGACCTCTTTTCACAGTATATATATATGTAAAACAGAACTGTTCGTAAGTTTGTTTGTAGGTATGTAGCTATATATGTTCGCTTATAACTCAAGACAAATCTAAAGGAATCTATGAAGATATCTATGGGAAGGGGCTGTGGTGTCGCACAGTCCTGATGAACCAATACGAAATAACTCAGACCTGGTTTTCTAGACTCTTGAATACTTGAGCTGCTTCTGCAAATAAAGAGATCGGCTTGATAGGGCATAGTCAATAGAAAAAAGCTGTTCTAATATTTTATTGAATATGGATGGGGTACACAGAAAGAATTGTCTTTCAGTTGTACAAAACTTCAAAGTTGCAGAAATAGCGGCAATATCTTTGGGCATACTTAAAAGCACTTTTCATCTGACACTCCTCAGAGTATAAACGTCAGAAACAGACCAAAGCAATTGACTAAGGCGGAATTTACACCAAAATAGGGATCAAAATGCACCATCAAAAAGTGAAGCCGAATTGGCATTGTGTTTCCAACGCCAATCAGCTTGCAGGATACAGCAGGAAGACTAACAGAATCAATTGCAGAGCCCAAGTGAGAAAACGAAATCTGTTCACATCAAAACCAGAGCTATTGCTCCAAATTTAGAAAAAAGACTGTTCGATTCCTAGGGAACGAGACTTCTCTCGTATCTGACAAAACCATATAAGCAAATAAGCAAGCAAGCATATTCATTTGTCCCTGGGTTGACTTGTTAAATCCAAAACACCATGAATACCGATTAACCGACTTCGAGAGGACTAGAGGACGGATAACTGTTATGATCCTTGCGCTAAGTTAAACAACGGGAACTTGAATTGCTTCTTATTTCTGACTTGAATTTAAAATCTCCATTTCCAGCTATTTCAAAAACAACCCCTACAATCTGTATTTCTGATCAAGGGCTTAATACCAGCATCCTGCAAAACATAACTTGATTCGCTTTCTGCAAGTTATTTCTAACGTTCAGAACAAAATAACAAATCTCCGCATCAGTCATTTACGAAGATTTTTCTCATAATGAAACGCCGTGTACTGAAGTTATTAGATAGCCATAATTGTCCTTTAAGCTTACTCGTATGCTTGTTAAGCGATGCAAACGACTGTCCTTTGATAAACAGAGACATCCTGAAACCAAACAAAAAATCGTTAATATCAGTGTATAGTAAAGACAATCAAATGCAATACTTGCAAAGAAAATTTCTGATAAACAAGAGATAATTTTACATGAAGTAACTACAATCTTACCAATCTGGTATAGCTCCTAGTCCACTTGATGTAAGTGAAAGATTAAGAAGCGAGATCACTTCTTGCACAGGAACACCAAGGGAAAGTACATTACTAACAGCATCAAGAGCGAATGGGCAAACTCTGCAAGAGAATTACAAAATGTAAAACCAAAAATCATTGGGATATGCTTCGGTTGCACTAAGAAAAACAGAGGGAGGTGGCGGCAATCCATTCTAACTCTGTGATAGGGACCTTTAAGAACCTACAATCTTGGTCAAAACCTACAATCTTGGTCAAAGACAAGTTGCTGGTGGCCACTCTTATGGGGACGGAGGCTTCAAGCAGTATGTCTACATAACTGTCGCCTTAATTTTGGTCGTAATTATAATTCTGAAAAACCCCATGCTGTAGACTAATTTTTCACCTGGTTAATATTTGCCTCGAAACTTCGTATCTGGAGAAATATTTTATATTGATGGGAGAACATGGAGGGAAGAGAAATTCGCGAAGAGCAGAAATGATAGTCTGCGTGCAGCCTCAAAACTTTCCCAAGGTCAAGGTTAACGGTCAAGGTCAACGGTCAAAATCAACTTTTCTTAAGAATTAATTTTAAAATAAAAGGTCAAAGTCAACTTCAAAAGGTCAACGGTAAAGGTCAGTGGTCAAGGTCAAAGTCAACGTCCAGGAGGCTGGACCCACGCTAAGAAATGATGTATTCAGAGTCTGAATGAGAGGGGAAGAGACTTGAATGATTGTACAGCCTCATTCAGACAATGACGAGCAATGCTGTATTAGGAAGGTATAACAAGTAACGGTTGCTTTAATATAAAAGGGAGAATAGACAGTTTCAACACGTGATATCGAAGCTTTTGAATACAATCTAGATGTGAATTTGCCATCTCATCGACCAAATATCTTAGTTTAATCGAAGTCATTCGCAATACAAATTTGAGTAATAATATGAAATCATCTACAATACCTCAAAACCTCTTTATAACAAGTTATTGCTGATCTGAAGAAGAGAGAGAGAGAGAGAGAGATACATTAATATCAAGATGCATAGCCATTTCTTGAATAAGTTGGTAAATGTAATCAAATTATTTGAAAAAACGTGCTTTTTTGAGCTTTCTGCAGGGATCTTTAATGAGTGCAGAATTTCTTTCAACAGGTTAGTCTTTATCAAGACTCTAGTCTGAGACTTGTTTGTTAAAATAACAATGGGTAAGCTAAGCTAATATCAGTAATACAACCACAAAGCTCCAGTTTAAACTGGAAGATGATCTTCGCAAAATGTCTAATACTTCGCTTCTGTCTTGCTTAAGTTTCCATTGAGGAAGATCCCGTAACTAATCCTAAGTTGGACATAACTAAGTACTAAGCACTAAGAAAGTAGGATATTTTTTATCTTCATGATAAGATAGGGTACTCGGCAATGAATTAAAATAAAACTACAAAAGAATAACGATGAATGGATACCTCTCCATGCCTTGTTTTTGGTACAGTTTCGCTAATGCCATATTTACTTTTGGTGTTCTCTGCTTTAAGCTGATTCCTTCTAACTGCAATCAAGCGATACAGTAATCATTAGTTTTCCTTTAGGTAATCAAACTGTAAACAACAGCAAACATATGTTCATTGCTGGCAGACAGTTGAGCACCAGATTTTGTCACCATGACCAAGCTTGCTCAAAAATTTTCTAGTGTACCATTTTGTGCAAAACAACTTTCCCACAGGATTGTTCAACATAAGATGATGCTGTGAATTATCTCAAGTAATGTTAACGGTACTCAGGGAATGTTTGATTTCTTGATCCAAAGACTCAGGGTTTGCGAAAGTCTATTTAAAGGCAAGTTTTTTGACACAAATGGAAAGTTAAAAATATGTAAGTATAAGAAATAATAAATATACGAAATAATTACCAAACAAATTGCGTCCCTGTATTCTCTCAGTTTCATGTGGCACTGATAGATTTTGAACCTCAATTCTACTTCAGTGTCAGCACCCTATTAAATGGTATGGAATACAGCATGTGTTACAAATTTATCCATATGCAAAAAATACACTGTATGGAAACAAACAACTAACAGCTTCAGTTTGCTTGAAAATGACAGTTTTGCAAGTTGCAGCACTAGGTATTCATTCATTCATTTATTTATTTGTTCAGTCATTCAGTCAGTCAGTCAGTCAGTCAGTCAGTCAGTCAGTCATTCGGTCAGTCAACCAGTTGATCGGTTGGTCAGTCAGCCAGCCAGCCAGCCAGTCAGTCAGTCAGTCAGTTGGTCAGTCAGTCCGTCAGTCAGTCAGTCAGTCAGTCAGTCAGTCAGTCAGTCAGTCAGTCAGTCAGTCAGTCAGTCAGTCAGTCAGCCAGCCAGTCAGTTGGTCTGTTGGTCCGTCAGTTGGTCGGTTGGTTGTTCAGTCAGTCAGTCAGTCAGTCAGTCAGTCAGTCAGTCAGTCAGTCAGTCAGTCAGTCAGTCAGTCAGTCAGTCAGTCGGTTGATCGATCGGTTGGTCGGTCAGTCAGTCAGTCAGTCAGTCAGTTGTTGGTCGATTGGTCGGTCAGTCAGTCAGTCAGTTGGTTGGTCTGTCAGTCGGTCGGTTGGTTGGTCGGTCAGTCGAGTCAGTTGGTCAGTCAGTCAGTCATTTAGTCAGTCAGTCAGTCAGTCTAGTCAGTCAGTCAGTCAGTCAGTCAGTCAGTTCATTAATTCATTAAATTGTTCATTCATTCAATCATTCATTTATTCCTTAAGTCAGTTGGTCAGTCATTCATCTGTCCATTCATTCATTCAATTATTCATTCATTCATTCATTTCTTCATTCATTCATTCAGTCATAAGATTTGTAAAAACCAAGCTATAACATTGACATTAACAAAAAATTAACATTTACAGGTTTCATGAAATTCAACTTCACATTACATTACCTGCATTGATGATGCCTTTGGTTTGATTTTGGCTAGCATTTTTCTTTGAACTAAAGCTTGGTTGTAGTACACCTAGGAAAATATCAACATAAAAGCTACATTACGAAAGTGGAAACTCAAGTTTGTTATCCAGCTGGCTCATGGTGTCCGGAGCTCAGGGAAGCCCCAGCTATAGTAGTGTCACAGCCAGGGTCAAGGTGTCCATTAGTTAAACTACTACTGAGATCCTAGCAACTGGCACTGTGATACCTAATAAGTTCCTTTCCATTTGCCAGGAATTTCAGAGAGCTGGCAATTATCCTTTCTCTTCATGGTGAGTTTGACTTTTAGAACATACCTACTAGACTGCAAGTCAGACTTGCCATACTACTTAGTCTTCTCCAACCTTGTATATGGTATAAAACAATAATAGGTTTATAGAAAAGCAAAGCAAACCTCAGCTCTTTTATATTCGTCTTCAGCATACATTGAATCTCCATAATAAACAAGCATTTGATATTTATTCAACATTATATTGAAATCTGATTTATCAGCATTTCTGTAATCAGGGTGTGATAGCAGCAAACTTGACTAGGGGAAAAATGCAAAAACTTCATATCAGATTGTAGATCATGGGTGCTATGGGACACTGCCCCCAGAAAGTTTTGAAGTTGTGCAACTGCAGCTGAATGTGCAATTATCAATTGTATACTACCCTTTGCTGCCTGATTGTTTACCTGCCATACACCTTTCCAATCTGGATTTCATCCCTTTGCCCCTGATCTGCAGTTGCACCCCAATGCAGCCTCTATTTTAACTTTCCATAGCCTGCCTGTTGCTTGTTATAAGGGTGATACAAATGCATAGGATACAAGGGGGCCTGTTATAGGTTTGTGGCTTCACTGCTTTGACCCCTACTTTAACTGCAACTCATGGATTTCAGAATGCTTTTTCTACAGTTTGCGACTTCAAAAAAGTTTTCACTTTTGTTTTGGTGTGTATTCAGATCAGTTTTGTGGCATTTTGCATGCAGCTGTGGCATTTAAGTGGAAAAGGCTACATACATCCTGAATTTCACAAGGAATATGTGTGAAAAAAAAATAGGAAAAGTAATCAATCCAAGCCAATCAAGTGAACACGTGACCGGATAAATGTGGATTGACAAGCTGTTAGTGTTATGTCCAAATGTTAATTGGCAGCAGTGGCAGCGAGCAGTTAATTGATAATGAATTGGATTGCGGCTTTAAGCTGATTTTTTGCCATTTTGCAGCTTCTGGACCCCCTAAAAATAGGCCCCCATGCAAGTATACAGAATCCACTTGGTCTAAATATAACTATCAGGACAGGGGGGCTGGGGATGGGTGCTTTTTTGTTTCCCTGCTGCCTGACCTTATTATTAGTTCCTGAAAAAAACACAAGTTAGGGATCTTTCTAAACCGGTTCTAGCTTTTCTAGCAAATCTTACCAGCAATTTCACATTCGAATGAAGTCCAAACTCATGCATACTTTTAATTTGTTCAATCAGACCCATTTTGCAAACTTTGCTGTCAAAATCACCCGCCAATGTCTATGAAATCCTGCATATGATAAATAACATGCACTGAATTATTTTTAAACAAAAATTTCCTTTCGATTCTGCGCATAAGAACTTGTTGTTGTTGTTGACCTGCACTAGACTTACTACATGAGTCGCAGTTTTCGCTTAGACTCACTCCATAAGTCCCACTACTTCGCTCGATGTTGTTGTTGTTGTTTTTCAAAATCGCTCAGTGTGGGACTTATGTCCTTACAGCTCTGAAACTGGCAAGCCGCGCCAAAAAATTGGTGTCCCAATCAGATTGCAGCATTTGCCTCAAAAACAATAGGTATTGTTTTTTGAACCAATCAAATGCCTTTAAATCCTGAAACTCCAGAGTGAGGCCGTTGCCTGGACTTTTCGGACTGGTCTGGAAAATGTTAAGTTGCTGTGGCCGAAATCAAGACCCAACTGACCCGATTTCAGTGAATTTTTGGCCAGGCTGGTAACAATTAAATATTTTGGGAGTCAGAAAAGCTTTTTTTCTGGCTTCAAGGCAAAAGAAATCGAGTTTTTGCTCAAAGTAACATTGTTTTTCGACCCACTTTAGTTTCACCGAATTTAGGCCCATCAGAGTCCTGAGCCGAAGTGTCGGCAGACTTAAAGACAAGTTGTGAGTCTTGTAAAACAGATAGAAACAAGCCGAAAACATCATTAGATTCGCTATAAAATTTTACAACAGAATTTGAAATAAAATTGGAATTAATTCTCGAATAAAGGCAAGAGAGCCTTAAGAGTCCCTGGTCGGTAGCATTCCGACTTTTCCACATACCGGTAAAATGAAAACGAGGCAACTCTTGCCAGTTCCAGTTTTCGCTGCCTTCACCTCAATTCAATTCATTCAAATAAATGTAAAATATAAAAATAGTTGTTGCTGTTGTTAATGGCGGCAGCTCAAACTAGTATGAGCGGGCTGTGTTGCGTGGGGGGCTGGGAGCGAATCTACGACTTTTGTAGTGAGTCTAGACCTGCACTTCCAAATGCAATGGCGGAAATCTGCTCCGCAACTGTGTTTTTAGGGATAGGATTTGGGTTTTTACTTGGGGTCCTTTTGTCTAATAAATTGTGTAAACGAAATATAATATTTAAAAAAGTATTCAAATTTCTATTAGCCAGTGATGAACCAGACGGAAGACGAAAATCTGTGGAAAAGAAAGAGGTTGAGGAGGTAATGTAAACCTTTCGACTTAGGCCCATGGCTAGGCCATAAATTATATATTGATTTCGAACGGATTTAATCTATAACTGGTTTCTTTTCAGGATTTGTCATTTGGCGACTCGGGAGATTACAAAATGATCCTTGTTGTGAGACATGATCTTGGAATGGGCAAGGGAAAGGCAGCTGCCCAGGTGAGGAGATGGTTGCTTGAAGGCTTGGTGGACAGAATACATAAGAAATGTTAAACATAGAAAATGAGCTTTCACGATAAGGAATTAATATAAGAAATAAGTTATCTATCTTCATTTTTGGAGCATTAGCAAAACTACCAATGATATGAACTAAAAACAAGATCCTTACCCTCCCCCATGGTACATTCCATGTATACGCCATACCAAAGATTAAACAATAGAACAATAGAAAGAACAATAGAAAATCCCTATTCACACAAAAGATATTTGGCATCTAGTACATTGAATGCAGTCTTACCCGTCATACAAACCAATCTTCTGATCTTGACGTTCCATACATGAATTTCCTTTTTACTAAAAAGCAACTCCAAAAACAATGTGATGATGATTCACTTTTCAAATCTAAAACTGTGTTATTCATATGCAGTGCTGCCATGCTGCTGTAGCAGTGTATAACAGGACAAAGAAAAGACATCCCAAGGTATATGCATATTTATCACTACATATGATAATCTTTAAATATTTGTATTACATTTCACTCAATGCTCGTTGCTTATTTAATGTATGGTAACACAATATGCCTCTTTTTTGTAGTGGTTGAGAGAATGGGAAATTTCTGCTTGTCCAAAAGTCGTTTTAAAAGCTCCGAACGAAGAAATTTTGTGAGTATCCAAAAGAACGAGAACTAATTCACACGCATTCGTATGTTAAAACGAAACGATTTTCCAGGGATTTTCCTGAAATCAATAGCATTTTGGGAAGGGTTTACGAGATTCCCAAGGATTATACTGCCTCTCGGGAATAAATAAAAGAGGACGGGTTAATTTCAAGTTTTTTAAGGGTGGAAAGCAGTTTGAAATTCTTTCAAAACGAGCGATTCAGGTTATATGGGTTCCAAACATTAAAATTTGCTTTCATATTAGACCGAGTTGTTTATGACATCAGCAAGTAATCGCAGCTTTTAAGCGTTTTCACTTTCCTCGTTTATGAGTTTTAGAGGCTTTCGGGGCTCGGTTTGAAGATTCTTATGGCTCTACATGATTTGACTGAAGCAAACGGTACCAACCTGGTTATCGTAAGACTTTAGCGACTATACGATGATCGCAAGTCTCTATTGGTTAATCATCCCGGATGAAATCTCCACGATCGTGTGCCAATGATCGTACGATTTCGGTAATGCTTACGACCTTACGACCAAATGGTTTCTGTCTGTATTTGTTATTTTTGCGAAGGTCGTGCGATTAGGAAATCTAACGATCGATGTTGCCTCGGATCTTGCGATAATCATCGCGATCTTACGGAAAAGGCTTTCTAAAACAGATGTGTTAAAATTTGCCATTATACAATGTATCATCTAGCACTGAGGATTGCTTTTTAGCCGGAAAGCTTTTCCTAATTTCAAACTTTTAATATGTTGTATATATGATTTCAAATTATTTGCTTTCTAAAACGTTTCCGCCATCTGACTCGCTATGAAAACTGGATACCAATGTATTAATCGATTTTCACGCTTGAATATTGTATTATTGCAGTGTATGCGAAAATCCTTAAAGAATGTTATTTCTCACAGATTGGAACTCGCGTCAAAAGCCCACGACTTAGATCTTGATGTTTGCGTTATCAGCGATGCGGGAAGAACTCAGATAGCCCCTGGATCGAAAACAGTTATTGGAATTGGACCAGGTACATTGCTAGTTATAGTTACTTCCGTTTCTAGCGGCTCTGACTAATCCATTTTCAGTAAAACTGTAGGGTGATGCTATGCTGCTGATCGTCTCCTTGAAGGTGCTGTGGCGTCGTGGTGTAATCCAGCTAAACTCGCGGTGTCAGAAGCTCAGTGTGGTCAGGGTTCGAGCCCAGCCACGGTAGCGTCACAGCCAGGGTCGAGGTCTCGATTAGTTAACCTACTACTGAGATCCTAGCAACTGGCGTTAAAACACCATTTCACCTTCACCTTCATTTTCTTTTCTAGCACCATCAGATTTGATTGACAAAGTTACTGGGCAACTCAAGTTGTATTGAAAATGCCTACAGACAACGACAGGAGTAGCATTTAAAGTTTGAAAGGGACATTCCTGAATTGGTAATATACGGTGTTTGTATTGAAATGAATCGTTAGGATTTTACAAGAATTTATATGGTAGTTTGGCTCAATATTTGGGTTATTTGAGGTTTTTTAACGTCTGATATTGAAATCGTTTTTGTAACGGTTAGCCACTTTGACTATGAGATTAATACCCAAAAATGATACATAAAATAAGTGTAGTACGAACACAAGATTGGAGAAATCAAATTCTTTGGAAAGATCATTGTAGTTTCTTCATAATTCGGTTTATTTTAGACTTTTTTCAATGCAGCCACAATTGACGGAGCCTAGAGCAAACCCTAGAAGTGGTGCTGCCGAGTGCGCTCGTTTGAATCTTCGGTCGGGACCACATTCTACAGGCCTACAGTCAGCTCAGCTGTCCATCTTCCCGAGGACGGTAAGTGAGTATCCAGGGTGTTCAGCACCCGTTCTATAATATCAGGCCCGGAGCACAAACTGCAGATCCACTTCAGTTGCCAGAACTTCTAACCTGCATTAACAAATGGAGATTGCTTGCTGCTTGAGCGAATGCAAAACACAAGAATCAAGAAAGTGGGTTGTATTGCAAGCATCACACTCAAAGACAAACGACTTTTTTGTCAAGCATGTTGACATGAAATTAAACCCTAGCATTTCCTCTACTTTTTCGTTTAGAACTTATTCCATGACCTGAAGTTCGTTTCTCTGTTGCTTTTGACATCCTACGTTCTGTTGCTGTTGTTGTTGTTGTTGTTGACGTAGACAAAGTTGAAGCTTCCTCTTGTAACATTGTTCGTCCTTCTATCAATGCTAAAACAAGAAAACATTTTTGTTATATGGTAAAAATCCGGACACATACGAACCTAAGATAACCAGACCTATACAAGTACCGAAGATCCGGACATATAGCTAAAGTTCCATTTAAACCACCGTGAGTGGACTCTGGAGTCTTAGACCCTTTATTAATAACCTCTTTGGCTGAAATGTTTCTTATTTATTGGGCAGAAGGTACATAAATTCAGGCTGTAGCTTCTTTATGAATGAAGGTTCTTTTTTGAGGGTTTTTAATGCAACCGTTGACACCGTGCTATCAAATGGACTAAGGAAAATCGGATGCGAGCTTCCGCAAGCCCCTTTAAGTAAAAATATACTGCAATACAGTTACAATATACTGCAGTACATTCGAACGATTGTGTTCAACCAAAGACAATAGAAGCGTGGCTTTTGTGATTACCGTTTATATTTGAAAATGTGATCTAGCACAGTGTAATTTAGCAAGGTCGTTATAATGGATAGCCGAGGGAGTCGACTGTAAGTCTACTGGGGAAACAGGTCCCAGTGGCCAGTGCCATCTGTACCCACCAACGATCTTTCAATTAAGAGCAGAAACTAAGGCCTCTAGTAATCCAGCGCATCTCCTCGCATAAACACATAACAAAGATGATACGGATCTTCTTAAACTTACCTAGGAGTTCAGGGTTTGCATTCTGCAGTCCCTTTAATAAACTTGCATGTCTTATTACACCATCTCTCTCTAAAAATACAAGAAAGCCGCGTCTCTGTAACAATAGTCAACCTACACATGAGTTATAGGTACAAGAAAATTTTACGCGTTAAATAAAACGCGGCAAGATGGAAGAAATTATCGTAGTGACGTTCTTCTTACTTAAATTCATGGGTATCCTGAAATGGACATGAGAATCGTTGATTGTGCAGACTTGCACACAGAACTACAGGGGGGCATTTTCTTTTAAGGGCGTTTTCCTTCGACTCCAATTGCCTCCGCTGATAATCAATGGAGACAAATGATAAGACTTCTCATTTCTGTATGGAGCAGGCCTTCTTCAAAGTTAAGGAGAAACGAAGCTTTATATGTTGTTCATATAATGCTCTATATGGCACTACATGTGAAGTTTAAATAAACGAATAAAGAACTTCTGGTACTACAATTTGATCAAAAGAGGTCCAAAAGAAGGAACTTTTCTTGAACTAGGCCTTTATAAAAACATTTATAAATTTACTGCAGCAAAAGTAAAAACTTACTCTCTTTTCGAACCAGTACATAAGATTGTCTTTCTATGACAAATTTTCTCGCGTTGTCTTTGGGATGTTCTTCTAGTTTACACATACAGCCTTTTTCGTCACAGAGGTCTATATGAACTAGAAGTATGAAGGGATTTAACTATGAGTATGAAGGGACAGTTCAGTAGGGTTAAAGAAAGGAAACTGTGCACAAATAATAAAAAGACAATTAAATCCACTAGTGCAATGTGGCCCATGATTAATTAATAAGGCAGAACAGCTGAAGAAACGGATGAAAAGGGATAATGCCCCAGAGCTTCAACGTCGCCTCAAGATGACCGCGCAAGGTGCCCGCGCTTTAAGGTGTCCGCGCTTTAAGGTGACCGAACCTATTGTCATTCGGAGTGGAAGGTTCAGAAATTCTTTTCAAAAACCTTTCAAATAGGTATATCGCTTTCGAAATTCTAGAGCGCTTATGCCTAGTCTAGCAAGTCTACTCTGTCGAGAATCGGGCCAAATTGAACAGACTCTAAAAATTTCAATCGAAAAAACGTAGATTACTTAGATTTATCATTCAAGGCCTCTTTTAACATAATAGCTTGGGGCTTCGCCCGTTTGTCCCCTAGTCGCCAGCCCAACTCTTCTTTGGGTTTTAACGATAGTCTATTATGGAGGTTGTTTTTAACTGTGAAATAAATTTTGGCACAAATATATCTGTCCGTTGTTGGGAGGTGTCCTTTGTTAAGAGGGGTCCAACAATAGAGGTTCCACTCATCCGTATTGTATACTTCTTATTTTAGAAGCTACAACGACCTACTGCAAGGTCATCTTTATACGTTGCACCCCTGAAACATGGAGTTATCCTATTATATCCATATACGAAAACGTCAAATTTCCCTTCCTTGCCAGGGGGTAAGAAGAGAAGTCTAGATACTATACTTGTTTTCTCACAGCCACATCGTAATTTAATGTTGTCTAGTAGCGTAGCAACTGTGCAGTTTGCATTGAATAGCGTCTCTTTTTTGTCTGTTGAGAAACCGGAAAAAAATCGCAAAAATACATGGTATTTGGTTAGAAGTCAAGAATTAAGAATCGAGACAATTTAATGTTGTCTAGTAAACCTAGGAAACCGGAAAAATCACAAAAATATGGTTAGAAGTCGAGAATAAAAATCGGGGTCCAAGATTCGGACTAAGGATCTGACCAACGATCAAATATTGTTTGTAAAACATTCGAGATTTGCTTCACAAGCAATGTTTGACCGTTTTTGGCACATCGCAAAACATTGCTTGACAAGCAGAATGTAGCCATGTTTCGAAAAAATTTCAACAAAATTTTCTGCTTGTCACAAGAAAAACTTGTTTGACATGCAATGGTTTGCGGTGTGGCCAAACATAAATTTCATATGTTTAACTTTGCTTGTCAAACAACGTGTTTTAACGTTTGGACACGTCGCAAAACAATGCTTGATAAACATTTTTGCTTGCGTCAAACAAACAACAAACTCTGCTTATTTATGCTTTTCAAAGGAATGTTTTGTGACGTGATCAAACGTTAAAACATTTCTTGATAAATAGATTTCAAATGTTAGACGAACAATGTTTGATCGTTTGGCCAGGGCCTAAACGCTGTTTTTTTTCAGAAAATTTTAAATGCGATGCATGTTTGACAAAGCAGAAAAAAATGCAAAAACCATATTATCGTCCCTTAAGATGGATTAAAAATTCGACTTAAAATACCCAATCTAATGATCTAATCAACTAATCATAAGCACATAAAGATTCAAAATCAATTCGGTGATTATGGATAAAGATAACGATAAAGTTTTAAAGACTAAAGAATGCGAACACGCGTGACCTTAAAATAGTTTGGCTTTTTTCACTTTTTTTCAGAATTCTTTTAGGACTTTTTACTTTGCTACAGCTTTTAAGCCTATTGTTTCCTTTACGAAATCCTATTGTTTCACGGAAATCCCTTAGAAAAGCCTAGAAATCCTTATCTTCAACAGAAATTTTGTACTGTACACCTTTTGAAGCGCAAATGTAAAACGTTCTTAATCCTCCCTGACTCTCTCCCTAGCATGCATAACCTTGCAGCTGAAAGTGCAAGAGCCAAAAGGCAGGCATGCAACATTATTTCAAACAGAAACAAACCCGAACTAAGAATTATTCTCAAAAACAGCTGTAATGCAACAAGGCCTAAAATTCTTTGCATTTAAACTTACACAGAAACTCCGATTACAGAAAGAAGAAAAATGCCTTGAAAAGAATTAGCTAAGACGTTTAAGCTTTTTGGCTCATTTGATGCTTTGGTTGCCATAAAAAGTCGAACCATGCGCGAGAAGCCTACTCGAAGCTTTCCTTTCGATAGAAATATTTAATAAACAGAGCTACAGAATATCACACTTCTTGATAGACTCATACCTCCATGTTTAACGATAATAAACACCATTGCTTTATGGAAGACAAACACAAAAAAAATTGCTTCTTGAAACCAACGACTTCGTGGCTGCAACAGGCTAATTAGATCTGGACTGACCAAAATAAAACTTGGTGTTTGCGTGTAAAATTCCTCAAAACAGCTGCATAAATTTTGTTGTCTTTTCAGTGTGCTTTGAAGTCAAAAATCAACTTTCTATAGCACCTGCATGCGCTGACCTGACATAAACAAGCTAATAAAACATTTCTTCACTAGACAACCGTGTTTATGTTGTGGGCAACCAAGAGAGTAGACCTGTGGCTGATTAATCACATTACCTTGGTTTTGTTTTTTGAAAAAAGTTGACGATTTTCGCTTGATTGGATAATAAAAACAGCAACAAAATGCTCCCTGGCGTTCAATTTTAGATTCTAAGAATTCTCTTCTTTAGATTCGCTTCCTTAGAGATTAATTACTGCATTGATCCACCCCATGTAATGTCTGTGCAGTACGGTGGGGATGTGCAGTACGGTGGCGGATGTTCAGTACGGTGGGGGATACCATGATTGCCGTGGGAGGCATCTTGCAGTACGGTGGGGATGTTCAGTACGGTGGGGGATACCATGATTGCCGTGGCGGATGTTCAGTACGGTGGGGGATACCATGATGACTGTGGGGGATACCATGATTGCCGTGGGAGGCATCATGATTGCCGTGGCGGATATTCAGTACGGTGGGGGATACCATGATGACTGTGGGGATACCATGATTGCCGTGGGGAGGCATCTCGGAGTACGGTGGGGATGTTCAGTACGGTGGGGGATACCATGATTGCCGTGGCGGATATTCAGTACGGTGGGGGGATACCATGATGCCTGTGGGGGGATACCATGATAGCCGTGGGGAGGCATCATGATTGCCGTGGCGGATATTCAGTACGGTGGGGGGATATCTCTGAGTACGGTGGGGGATGTTCAGTACGGTGGGGGTAAAATATGATCTAATCAACTAAATCATGGTAAATCAGAGACGGGGGCTAAATATCTCTGCTTCAGCAACAATCGTCGAGCCTCTCTCCATTTCAAGCGATATTCTTAGCTTCTCAAAGCTCAATGGGATACAAATGGGATACAAGTACTTCGTTTCGCAAATTTTGGTTGATTTCAATACTCAAACTTTCTTGTTTCATTTTTTTTATTACCAAACTGCTAAAGAGCTACTTTGCAGATTGACGAAAATATCGAAATTTAAAATTTTCTTTTCCATAGCTTATTAGTGTTTCTTAATAGTAAACGGATCTCATGGAATAAAGGCGAATATGTATGTGAAAGAGATGTTTTCACTGTTTAAAAGTACAGCATTTCATGCATAATTTTGCTGTGGCAAATGCAATTTTAACAAGTATATGCTGGCAAGCTTTTGAAAACTTAAACGAAACAAGATCGTGTGCCTTGAGGCTTACGAAAGACGTTGTTTGAAGTGTAACGTAACCTCTCCAATTGTGGCTCCAATAACAATCACACAATTTGTCTTCTTTGAAGAGCTTTACATTGTGGGATGCGTTTATAAGTTGCAAATACTTGTAATATTCATCTTACCAGATTTCAACTAAATACTAAATGAAACCTCCTTCGAAAACAGAGACATTTTCATAAATGTTGATGTCGCTCGTTGCAAACTTTATCATTCAAGTTACAATGAATTGTCCAGAGTTTCAGCAATATTTTTGGGTTTTGAGTATCATTCTAATTGTGTAACAAATGGACCGCCAATTCAAGCAATACTTGCTCAATGCACCAAGTAAGGCTAGCAGTTTGAGTATTGAAATCAACCAAAATTTGCGAAACGAAGTACTTGTATCCCATTTGTATCCCATTGAGCTTTGAGAAGCTAAGAATATCGCTTGAAATGGAGAGAGGCTCGACGATTGTTGCTGAAGCAGAAATATTTAGCCCCCGTCTCTGATTTACCATGATTTAGTTGATTAGATCATATTTTACCCCCACCGTACTGAACATCCCCCACCGTACTCAGAGATATCCCCCCACCGTACTGAATATCCGCCACGGCAATCATGATGCCTCCCCACGGCTATCATGGTATCCCCCCACAGGCATCATGGTATCCCCCCACCGTACTGAATATCCGCCACGGCAATCATGGTATCCCCCACCGTACTGAACATCCCCACCGTACTCCGAGATGCCTCCCACGGCAATCATGGTATCCCCACAGTCATCATGGTATCCCCCACCGTACTGAATATCCGCCACGGCAATCATGATGCCTCCCCACGGCAATCATGGTATCCCCACAGTCATCATGGTATCCCCCACCGTACTGAACATCCGCCACGGCAATCATGGTATCCCCCACCGTACTGAACATCCCCACCGTACTGCAAGATGCCTCCCCACGGCAATCATGGTACTGCATCCCCCACCGTACTGAACATCCGCCACCGTACTGCACATCCCCCGCGACCGTACTGCACAGACATTACATGGGGTCAGCCACAATGGGGAAGAATTGTGGTACTACTCAAAGAAACATTGGATACATGCTTAACGTACAATTTATATGATTTTTGACTGCAAATGAATGGCACCGGCTTTCTAATTCTTGATTATTTGCAGTGATAAAAGTATTCAACATTCAAAAGTTCCTTAATGATTTTCGCTTTAGTAGTATAAGTTCTTTAAATTTTCGGGCCTTCTACATGTAGGTTCCTTATAAAGTGGTTCCTAATAAAAAAAAAGCGTGTAACGAGTGTCGTCATAAGAATTATCGTAAAAAACTGGTTAATTGAGATAACTGATGGATATATAATTGTTTTAATAAAAAAAACAGCTAGATAGATTTGTCTAAAATCGCTCTTATGGCCATTTCGAGAACCTTAAACTTCAATTTTCGTGCAATCAATCAAAGCTCGTCCATTTAGCAGTATCGATCCCCCGGAACCAATTGAATTTAAATTTATAAATATAAAATCTTTTTATTTGCAGATGAATTCATCATCCCTGCAGGAATGCAGAACAGCAGCAGCAAGCAGCAGCAGCATCATGGCATCATTATAAGCAGCAAATTCACTTTGATTGCAAGGAAAATTTGCTTTGCTTGTTTGATGAAAGGAGAAATCTCGATTTGCAGAGAAGGCTTAGAAGACAAAGAAACAAAAACCACAGGGACTCGACGCATAAAATCAAGACAATAGAACAAAGCGACAAATGACAGTTGAAACTTTCTTGGAATTCGATTTCGCAACGAAATTTGTGAAATGAAATAATGGCGGACGGTCATGATCGTTGCGAGAGCGACAAACACTTTGATCAGGACGAGTTAATCCAAGAAAAAACCAAGATCAAAGCAGAAGATAATCCAGTAATTGTTAAAAGTAAAAGATATTCGAGAAGAAAATCTGACGGAACGTCAAAATTGAGCTCCAGTAATGACAGGTATAGGAACAATGGAGATAGGCTTATGAATGCAAACGGGCCTAAAAGTCGTGCTACTTACAATGATGATGTTGGACAGGGGAAAAAGGACGATTTGATTGATCAGGAAACTAAGCAGAATAGTTGCAAAGAAATGGCTGAAGATTCTAGTTGTAGGGATTCTCGTCAAAGATCTTCTATGGGTGACAAAAAGGAGGAAAATAATGAGAGAAAAACTGTCGATGACAAAGAGACTGAAAGAAAGGAGAGGAAAACGAGAAGAGGCTTCGAACCATATCAGATTAAGAGAGGAAAACTTTATGGGGAAGCAGCTTTAACGGACAGTCAAATAAGTATTAATAAAACTGAATCAAAGGGTCCCATTAGAGGAGGGAAAACTGATAAAGATTCTAAGCATGTCAACAAAAAACCCAGTCCTAAGAAGACATCAGTGGGGGAACAAAAGGGGAAAAAGGAATTCCAGGGTAGTAGAACTAGGGTAAGGAAAGGGTCATCATCATGGGAAAAGAAGAAGACTGAATCGGTAGAGCAAAGAGCAACAGAAGAGGAAAACTGGGATGACCAAAATCAATCTTCAAATTTTGATAAAAACAGGCAAGCATCAGACAAAGATACAGTTGCGAGAAACAATGTTTCTCCTACAAAAAGCCACAATTTATCTGCCAAAATGTCAGATGTTAAATTGACTGAAACAGAAATGACCTTAGATTCAAGTAGAGGTAGTGTAGTCACAGCAAACAAAACTGTATCACATCAAAATAAACATTCAAACGTGAATTCAGCTAAGCTTGAAACAACTTCAGCAGAATTTCTGAATCAATTAGATTCTACCAAGTCTAGCAAAGATAAAAAGGGCATAGATGGGCACAGACAGAGAAGAAATGCACCCTTGAATGCCAGAGATACTGATCTTTCAGCAAGCAGACCTAGACCTAATGAAAAGAAAATTTACCAAGTTCCAACTTATCATAAAAAAGATGAAAGAATTAGAAAAATGGAGGGGGGAAGAGAATCATCTTTGGAGAAAAAGGGCAACAAGAATTTGGATGGGAAATACAAAAATGCTGAAGAAAAGGGTCCTTCTGGTTACATGGAATTGATAAATCAAATTGCTGATGAAGGAGAAATGGATTGGGATTTGTGTATCAGTGAAGAAAATAAGTTTTCAACAGAGGGAACTTTGCTTGAGGGTAAAGATAATATTCACAAGACAAAGGAAAGTACAAAGAAAGTTGCATTTGTAGATGAACCCAAATCTAACGTTCCAAATAGTGAAAGTAAAAGTTTGAATCTAAATGAAAGCACAAGCAAAAAAGCAGGAATAATTGTTTTGCCTTCACCAGACGTTTTGAAGAAAGATTTGAGGATGAAATTAGACAGTGAAGAGGATAAAAGCAGAAAATTGTATGATCCAGTATCTAATAAAAAAGGGATTTTAAATGTGAGTCGCGAAAGGCCTCAGAGAAATCGTGAAAGGGCTGAGTTTGTTGAGACAAGCGACTTGAATCATGATGAGATAATTGATTCTAAAAGTATAAGAATAACTTCTTCCGGGGAGGAGCTTTGGAAAGAAACCCAACATGGAGTGAGATCATTAAAGAAACTATTATCAGAGGATTTTGACAGCCTTGAAAGTTTGGATAAAATGCTTGAGCTATCAGCAATGCTTCAAGACTTATTCAAAGAGTTGATAGTGAAACATCAAGACTTATCGTTTAAGAACGATGTTGAAGGATGCCTATGGAAAAGCACTTTTCATAATGTGATCAGCAAGTTTCGTTTTTATCTTGATGAAGATAAAGAAAGTCCTCATATCAATGACATATCACAATGTTATTGGAATGTTTTGCAAGATGGTGATGACTTTCTAGAAGATCTGCTGAATTCAATCCAGGAAGAAAACCATTTTGATGTTCATGAGTTTGCTGCAAATCCACTCAAGATGGCAGACTGTAAAAAACAGGTATATTGTACTTGGCAATATTAATAATGCCATTTTTGCAACATGTTTTATGAATGAAGAATGCAAGTTAAAACTGCAAATCATTTGCTTCATTGTTACATTGTTTCAAGTTCTGCAGATGTCTGTAGTTTTGTTATTCAAAAATATGTATATGTGTTCCTTGCAATCGAAACTTTCTGCTTTAACTGGTAATTTGAAACTCTTTGCTTTTAGGTCAAACTCGCCGTTAGAAGTTGCCATCTCATCTTATTGTACCTTGGTGATCTTGAACGCTACATAGCAGATCTCAAAGCTGACAACAACTATATGAAAGCAAATGAAAAGTATCATAAAGCTCAAAGTCTTGCTCCAAAGAATGGCAAATCGTACAATCAAATGGCGATTGTCGCAGTGAAATGCAAACGAAAGCTGGATGCGTTGTATTACTACGCTAGAAGTCTAGAAGCAAGTAACCCTATTGAATCAGCGAGAGAGAGGTTGACTGGAATATTCCAAGACATTAAAAGAAAGGTACGGTTTTTGGTAGAGTTAGAAGCCCGCAGTGCATTTTTTAAGGATTTGTCACTGGTGGGGCATTTGAGAAAAGGGCACTTTATCTACAGACTAACTACAGATATTGCGGTGTGAGACAATGCGCTCTGTTTCCATCGAATGCGGTGATAAACCAATGATCGCAGCAAAAACTTTATTTACAATCCAAGTTGTTATTGCTATAAGCTTACGCAAGCGAATTGAGAAATTAAAGCCAACATCGCTTCCTTCTGGAAGAAATTCTACATCTTTGATTTTATCCCATTGCTCGCAACTCTCATCAGTAAATTTACTCTCATTGCCAGGCAACAGGCGTTTTACGAAGGAAATGCCTGCTTTTACTGGCTTTTACAAACACAGGCATTGAATTTGCGTTCATAAGTACCTTAATATCTTCCAATATTTGTTCTTGTTCTGTATGTAGACGTCTTTCTAGAAATTCAGACGCAGGGAAGCAAATACAAGCAAAATTCACTGAATGAAAAGGGCATTAAAGTAGTGGGGCAAAAATGTTCCACTGGTGGGGCAATTGGAGGGCCTGGTGGGGAATTGCCCCACCACTTTGTGTGTTAAAAAATGCCCTGGAAGCCCGGTCAAAACTCGCGAGACTAACAAGGCTCATAAAGTCAATGTTCATCAAAACTCATGAGAGTAATACGAGAAAAGGCTCTTCTTGCCATATTTCGTCCCCCTCCCCCCGTATCAATGTTGTTTTCGCAAAAAAAAAACAACGGAAAGTAAGAGACAATCTGTAGAACATCAAAGAAATCCAACACTGGATTGGAGGGGAGTTCATTTTCTTCCTATTTTGTACAGTGTTTATAAATTGATAAAACTCTACGTACGGAAGTCTCATCGAGTTTTGCCCGCGATTGTAGATTTAACACATCGAAGATCACGGAGAATTTCGAAAAAGTTATCGAAATCTCCAAAGTTGCAATAAAAAACGAAACATTTATGAATTGCCAGGCGAAAGTGTATTCGCAACTTTTAAGCTTTTTTTAATGACTTAAAAACTATTTATCTTGGTTTATCGAAATCTCAATCTCGAAAGCTCTCTTGATTTCACCAATTTAATACCAAAATAGCGTATCAGAATTTATTTTGAAGTTAAGAGATGATGGATGGTTGTCACAAACGAATACCTTCATTTTGCTATTACAATGGTGGGTTGTCTAACTTTGGGCCAGGATGGTCTGACAGCGAGTGTCTTATCTCGTAACATGTCGACATAAAAGTAGCCATAAGAGTAGTTTTGTACAGTTTTATCCTTGCTGATTCTTAGCATATCGCAACTTTTTTTTTCTTGCTTCACAATTATTAAAAAATTCATTCTTTGATATTTCGACAGGCTGAACAGACAAAAAGCCAATCTACTGCTGGAGAAGTGGCAAGTTTTGCTGATGCAGTGAAAATGAATGAGCAAAAAAGACAGGAGACTGAAGAATTTTTGATGGATTATTCAAGGTAATAATTTGTTACATTCAAAGATTTTGAGTTGTAAAAACTTCAATATTGGGACGAAGAACTGAAAAATCTTGAAACACACTTTCCGTCTGACACGCCTTAGAGCATAAACGTCTACAGAAATAGGCCGAAAAATTTGACTAATATGGAATATAAGCCCAGATGCAGATCGAAATGCGCAAGCTGTGTTGGTATTGTGTTTTGAACACCAATTAGCTTAACGAATTCAGCGGGATGCCCAATTGAACTAGTCGAAGAGGCAAAGTGAAAAAACGAACTATTGTCTATACAAGGCCTGCTTTTTCGTTTTTATGTTGGCATTTTCCAAAACGCTAAATTAAAATAACGATCTTGGCCTGTCGATCCTCGCTGTAATTAAAATGTCTGTCCATGACATGCTGTTTTGTTTGCTATAAGAAGAAGTTATTCTATGCCATGAACAATCTTTGCATAGCTTTCATCCTCTGACGTTTTTTTCCTTTTAGAGAAGATGTTTGGGTCTTTTACCGTTCTGGAAGGTATTATAAAATGAAAATAACACCAAGCGGCAAGATTCAAGAAATAGGAAGCCATTCTGATGGTAAGGATGACGAAGAAAAGGAAAAGGAAACTACAAAAGTTTCCTTACGAGAGGTACATTTATAGATACCTACTTTATTGTTCATTATATTGGCAAATTATGTAGACATTTTATACACTCGCAACTAGCTAACATTCAAAAAAAAGCTGCTTGTATCAAACTTAGGCCCATTCTGTGTCAGACCCTTGAAGGGTATAAATCTGATGCAAGACAGTAGTGCGAATTTTGGTTAAGCATGATCATTTCATACCGTATTCGTCAGCATGTTCATGTCATACTGCATTCCTCAGCATGTCGATTTCATACCGTATTTTTCAGCATGTTCATTTCATGTTGTATTCATCAGCGATCTAATTTCGTGCTGTATTCTTCAGCGTGCTGTTTTTATTCTGTATTAGAAGGATCCTCTTTCTGTACTGTATTCGTCAGTATTCTAATTTCGTGCGGTATTCCCCTATTCAAGAGCATGTTCATTTCATACTGTATTCGCCAGCATGTTCATTTCATACTGTATTCGTCAGCATGTTCGTTTCATACTACTGTTCGTTTCATACTACATTCATCAGCATGATCTTTTCTAACTGCATTCGTCAGCTTGTTAATTAATTACATTCAGTATTCGTCAGCATGTTCTATTCAAAATTCAAACTGCATTCGTCAGTATTCTCATTTCGTGCTGTATTCGTCAGCATGTTCATTTCATTCAGTATTCGTCAGCATGTTCTATTCAAACTGCATTCGTCAGTATTCTCATTTCGTGCTGTATTCGTCAGCATGTTCATTTCATACTGCATTCGTCAGCTTGTTCATTTCGTATTACATCGGTCAAATTTTCATTGCATATTGCATTCATAAGCATGCTCATTTAAAACTTTATTCGTCAGCTTGTTAATTTCTGCACTGTTCGTTAGCATGCTATTTTCTTACGGAATTCAGTAGCCTGTTTATTTCGTAAAAATCAACTTGAATCTTCATTCCTTCATTTAGTAAGAATCTTTTTCTCATTAACAGCTGAATAAAGAGTTCTTGATCTATTACCTTTACATGCAAAGCAAGCTCTATACAAGAATCGGCTTTGAAACTATAATGGTAGTTTATCAGGATACATTAGGACCTTTGAAACTGTTGTTGAAACATGAAAAAGCTTCAAGCATGAAGCGAAGCAACTTGGTAAAATACATGGCAATTAATATCTTCTCTGTCAACAATCTGTTTAGTAAACAAGGTAAGTGCAATCTTTATTACAAATATCACATATTATGGTCACCTGCCTACTGTTTTCAAACGGAACAGGGCGGGCGAAATTTTGTATCATTTGGGAGAAAACTCGAATACGGCTTATGACCCACATCACTGATTCCGGTTCGGTTCTTAGGCAGTTGCTATGATTAAAACTACTGGTTCAACATTTCGCATTTTGGTATGATATATGAAATTTGCTGTCAAACAATCTTATATGTTTTGGTCGTCTTGTTTGTGAAAATGTCAAAAGCTCTTTCTGTTTTTATGGAGCAAAAAGTTTGCGACGTGGTCAACACAGGCAAAACGGTAAATATGGATGAAAAGTAAATTCCAGATGTTTGACAAGAATTTATCTTGACCTTATTCCTACACTTTTGTTTGAGATTGTATAGCGGAATTTATTTTCGGGGCTACAAATTTTTCAGTTTGGTTTTGACCACAGACCCCGGGGGAGGGGATAGAGATTCTTCAAGAAAAACAGACCCATATGTAGGGAATTTGTCGCTGATAAAGTAACCCATTTGGGCGGCACGTCTAGTTTATTGAACCGACGCTCCCTGATTAAACAATGGAAGCAGAATGGAAGTACCCCCGGGCCACAGACGTCTATGTGATTAAATTTTGGCGGGAAAATTTGCTTAATTTTGCTGACGTGATATTTCTCAAATAAATAAAGTATAAAAAATGGCACTTTTTGATTTTCGATGAAAATGTCAACAATGCCTAATAAAGTCAGAGAATTATCGTATGAAGAAAGGCTTGCTGTCAAAGATTTGAGGGAAAGTGGCTTTTCTTATTCAAATATTGGCAAAATTGTTGGTTGCCATCATTCTACTGCTCTGAGAATTTACAGAAATTTCGAGAAAACATATCCATTCAAAAACTGCCAAGATCAGGACGCCCTAAAAAATCTGACGATTGAAGACGGTTAGGACATCAGTAGCTGATTTGACACAAGTTGTAGACATTTATATCTCCTTGCTTGTGTTGGTTTTGAACACTTTTCATCTTTTAAAACAAGCTGTCTCAAACTTTAAGCAGAAGGTTTAATATTGGAGTTAATTATTGGATCTGAAGTTGCAGCTAACAATATCTTATCTAGGCCTATATCCGAGAACTTGTTCTCTAACTGTACCTAGGTAGGCCTAGGCACTCTTAGGTGTCCTTAAACCCAGAAATCCCGCTTATTCCAACCACCGCCAATTTTCTATTTATCATATATTTCAAATCTTTCTTGCAGATCATGTAATGGACGTGGTTCGTAATAGTCCCATTGACACTGCTATTATATTTGGAATGGACATGTGCTCACAGATCGCCGCATACTGTGCAACGCTATTACAAAGTTACACTGAAGAAAGTAAGGCATCGTCTTTGTTCGGCCCTGGCCAAACCCTGTTTGTTAAACATTTCAACTCATAATTTTTGACCATTTGGCCACATCAGGTCAGGTCAGGTCACTCCCGTGGCCTGATGGCTGTTGGGGCATTTTGATGAGTTCAAAATTTTCCGCCACCGCCGACGGTCCTGAGCTTCCATTAGACATTCTACCACGCTCCTCTCCGTCCAGTCTTCGATGTCTGACAGCCATGATCTCCTCGGTCGTACTCTCCCTCTACTTCCCTCAACACCTCCATGCATGATGTCGAATGCAAGAGTCCCCATCTTCCTAGTGACGTGACCGAACCATTGCAATTTCCTCCTCCTTGCCATCTCCAACAGAGGCTCGAAGGTACCGATTTCGTTAGTGATCCTTCTTCTGACCTCAATATTAGTGACTTTCTGTCTCCATGTGACATCACAAAACTCAAAATTCGTCAGTCAAAGTTTTTTCTTGATACAAGCATTAAATGCGTTTTATGTTTTCAAAAACATTTCTGAGCGACAATGTTTTGCCACGAACCAAACTTTCAAACATTGCTTGCAACGCACATCTCAAATCTTTGACCGACAATGTTTGATCGTTTGGCCAAGGGCCTTACAGTTAAGAGGCATAATCAAGGATAATTTGAGAACTACTTAGGAACAAGTTTACATTTCCATACAGTATGGCTCTCTTAAGCCCTGAGTGGTTAAAAATATAAAATTTGCCAGTTAAATGTTAATAAAATGTTGTTTTTCACAGATCAGAAGATCTTGGATCAATTTCTGCCTCCCGTTCGAACGTGGATGAAATGGATGTGTGGCTACATGGATCTTATCAAGCAATCTTCTGTATGGTTAGTACGCAAGAGCCTTTTGCCTTTTATGTGCCTGTTAGCAATGACTTGTTGAATTTTGAAATTACTGCATGTGAGAATGACTAGTGAGTGAACCTGACTATCTATTAGTCGTTACTTAGGTTAGCCTTGTACTTTTCAGTTCACCGCTTGTGTTCAGCACAGAGGGGCAATTCACCCCTTGAAAACCTCGTACAACTTTGCTGGAAGTCCTATTGTTTTCTCTGAAATCCCTTGAAAGGCCTTTTGATTTAATGGAATTCCCGTACACCTTTTTGCAGAGTGAAATGTCCCTCGTTCAGCACAGTAGCCTTTTGTGAATTATTGTCGAAACATGGGTAGCAAGAACACTGACAAAGATTCGAAATTTACTTGTCAAGCCAAATGCTGGTCAATCATACTCTGCTTCGGCCAAGCATTTGACATTTCAAAAACCTTTATCAGTAAATTATTCTTCCAAAGCTTTGGCCAAAATTCTTCAAAAGGAAACACTAAATGTTTGAGCAATATTGTTTAATCGTTTTGCCAAGGCCATAAAGACGAACAATTTCAACAGCAAATACCAACATCCTCTCTTTTCTTATTGCAGTCATATGAAAGATATCTGGGAGAATATGGTTATGTTTTTTAATGCCACAAGATCAATGAAAATACAACCCATTAAAGAACATCAAGGTTTGTACATGGTCTGCCTTTTTGCTGCCTCAGATAACAACCGTATAAGAAGTCCTTTTATTTGTCAGTGATATTTGATCCCTCCGACTGTAGGATACGTTGTGACAAGAGGTGTATCACTTCTCGAAATGGCGTCTGTGTATAAATCTCTTTGTCTTCTTTGATGAGATTTTTTGGATTCTTTGAGACCCAAATTTATGAGAGAGGTTTAAGTTATAATGCTATAATTGCTTATTAAGAGATATGAAGTTTTAAGTGCGTAAGAGCTATTAGCATGGTCTAAAATACTGAACGAATCCTCGGAACAAAGGTTGGCAAGAACGGGACCCGTTTATGTGTTTATAGATGTGCGGGTTTTTGTCTGTTACCAAATGCTCTCGGATTCGTGTAGAAAGATGTCGAGAGGTTTCTCCGACATAAGATGCGGAACATCCGCAATTTATACCCAAATTTATATAGAGGTTTCTTTAAATTCCCTCCAATGTTTTTTCAGAAACGTGTTTATGCAAAAAATTTTTTGTAATTAATCTTAAAATGAATGAGTTAGGTAACGTAGATATCTTTAGGTGACGTCCTAAAGACGCATACACTGTCAATCATCGTCTATCACCCTGCACCAGAGCACCAGCGAATCGAGACTTGCGTACCTGCGCGGAAGCTAAAACACCGAAATTGAAAGGATTAAATAATTCTATAAGATTTAAAGATTGGTTGGTTTCATATAGATTTATTGACAAGGTGTAAGGAAAATATTGAGTGACTTGCGTCCAGCCCTCAAAGTTGCTTAAAATTTTAGACATTTCAGCCCTCAAAGTTGCTTAAACGTTGCTTAACATTTTTTGTACCTACTAACCGCCCCTGACGTCGCGGGTCAAAATCGTCATCTGTTAGGCCTACAACATGACTTTTGGGAGACAGTAAGTGGAAAAATGTTAGCTAAAGAACTTCAACATGCAAAACATAAGAACGAAGAACAATTTCCTAACACAAGAAAGAGAATAAGCTTGGTTGTTTGACTTCTTAGTTGCTTACAGTAATTCAATTGAGCCCTCAAGTTGCTTAATGTTAAGGTCAGTTCAGCCCTAGTTGCTTATTGAGGGGTTGCTTATTAAAAAAAGTGTAATTAATGCTGTTATTTCTGTCTGTAGATGGTGAGCCTACTGCTTTGTTTGAAGACGTTTTCCTTGCTGGATTTCAACCATTGATTGATATGGAGACACCGGCAATGAAAGTTCCAAAAGATATGCAGGTAATACTACGAAACAGCTATTCTTCCTTACCTTGGAAACTCAATTTTCAAACGTTTATCACTAAAATCAATATTGTAAGCGCTAGGAGCTAGAAGCGTAACAATTTGCCTCTTCACGAAAATTAAGGTGCTGAATTTGAATCTGAAGTCGAAATTTTTCTGTCAGGAAATCTGCAATTGTTTTGAAAACGAAGCGCTAAGTTGAAACGGTGTATTCAATTTCTTAGCATAAAAACACCAACAGAAGAGATTTAAGGGGTTTGATGGCCACAGAAAAACTAACCTTCGTTGTATCTAATTTTGAAAGTATTAACTTTGATAGTAAGCAAGCAAGCCAATTTAATCTTTTGATGCATATGTTGGATTGTAGCAATTCAGCCTATATTCAAATCCCTAAGCTAAAGATCACGAGACACATGCTTTAACCCTCACTAACCTCAATGAACTACCGAAATTAGACGCTTTTTTGATATAAAGAACCTAGCTCAAGGCCTAGTTCTTAAAGTTCCTTATTTTTTGACCTCTTTTGAGACGATTGTAGTTCCAAAACTTCCTTAATAGTTCCTTAATTTCAACTGCACATACAGTGGTCATAACAATAATAGAGAGACACTTGAATGTGAGCAAAGCTCGAGACTACTCAAGGAAACATTTGATACATGCGCAAAGTACATATTATGTGATTTTCGACTGCAAACGAATGGAACAGGCTTTGTAATTCTTGATTATTTGCAGTGATAAAAATATTCAACAATGAAAAGTTCCTTAGTGATTTTCTCTTTAGTAGTATAAGTTCTTTAAATTTTCGGGCCTTCTACATGTAGGTTCCTTATAAAGTGGTTCCTTATAAAAAAAGCGTGTAGGGTACGGCTGGATTGCTGATGCTTTTAAGAGAATTTGAAAATGATACGGACGTTCAAATCGTAGTATTTAGCTTTTCAAAATCATAAACTCGTTTATTTTGTAGGAATTAGCCGAACAGTTCATGAGAAGTGAGAGCTTGAAAGATATGACTTACATGATTTCTGAAAGTCACAAATTGCCGATTATTTTCAACGAGAATTCATCTTCGTTCGAAGTTTTAACGCCGGAGGTTCTGTTTGATTCTCCTGCGAAAAATGGCGAAACAGTTACGCTGGAAGAAGACGAAAAAGACCTAGAGGTAAAATGATAGTATTCTGATAACTACCAGTGCCCAATCGTTCGTATTTGTTTGCATAGTGTATGTCTATGTGTATACCGTAAATCATCGAACAAGCCCCCACCTTCGAATAAGCCATCCCCTCGAATAAGCCCCCACCTAAGAATTCATTCTTGCAAATAAGCCCCAATTTATGAATTTGTTTCTTTCTATAATGCATCCTTCAACTAATTAAAACACTGAACAAGTTAGTCCCGACAGGTTTTACTGACAATTCAACCAATAAACAGCCATTGCCTGTTGGGAAAAAGCGGCTTTTAATAAAAGGGTACAGATTTTCTCTGCGATTCTTTCGATAACACACTGGAACCATTGAACTTTAAAATAAGCCCTCCCCTCGAATAAGCCCTCACCTTCGAATAAGCCCCCACCTTCGAATAAGCCCCCACCTTCGAATAAGCCCTCCCTTCGAATAAGCCCTCCCCTCGAATAAGCCCCTACCTTCGAATAAGCCCCAATCGTAAAATTCATTTTTTGCAAATAAACCCCCGGGGTCTTGTTCGAGGTTTTTACGGTGTGTATATACGAGTTTGGAGGGAACACAGAAGGAAAACTCAAGTTGTTTTTTTTTTCAAACGGAAACGGTTTCATCCTCTCTAGATGGATCTTCAGCCTACAATTTGAGACGTGCTTTGTTCATTTTTCAGGATGATGAGAGCGATGTTATTATTGAAGATGTTTTCGATGAAGATTCTGACGAGTGAGTTTCTGGATTAGGCAAATAAGCGTAGATTTATACGTTTGTTAAAGCCAGGCTAATGTTGACCTGCGATATTACAGAACTAACGCCAACTACTTTTATGTGGTCTCTGTGGCGCAGTGGTTAGCGTGCTGGACTCACAACGAAAATGTCCACTTGTGTTTCAGAGATAACAACCTCGGGGAAGTTGTTAGTTAACACAAATGTGCCTTTCTCCACCCAGGTGTATAAATGGGTACCTGGTCGGTAGTTATGAGTGCCGTGTGTGGCTGCACCCTGCATCCAGACCAGGGGTAAAGTGTAAAGTCGATTGAGTAGCCCTAGGCTAGTAGTAGACTAAAAAACGGCAACTTTTGTAACTAGAAAACTAAAGGACTCCGGTACTTTGGAGGTCGTGTTTTAAAGATTTAAGAAGCCCCCAAACCTCAAACTTCTGTTCCCTTCGCTCCAATTTCTAACCCGCTGTCTGCCGGCTGGCGCCCCCCCCTAGCCGACTTCTTGTTTTATTTTTAACGTCACTCTAGGGTGGCTAAATTCCCTTGGAGATAAACATAATTTTGCTTGCTTTTTCATTTTCAGGGAGTCCAGACATTTTAGAGAGCTAATGGTAGTAGTTTAGAAATTTGCTTTATCATTTTCCTCCTTTCTATTTTTTTTTCAAATTTTTCATTATGTATGACTTGAGACGATGTTTCTCAGACTGTTTTAAGAGAAAATTTCTACCTAACTGAAATTTTCTACTGTTGTACACTGTTGTTGTTGTTGTTACTTTATTTTGAGTAGGCTGTTATTTCTAGCTTTTTCAGCTAATTTGGCCTACTATGCATGCCGCATCCAGGCATGGGACGCCTAGTTTAACGTCCCTTCCGGAGGACGGCAGAGTGAGTTGTTTAGTCATCCATCTGGAAAGTCACCCATCCAGAAGCTGACCTCACACGACCAAGCTTAACTTCAGCTGTCTAACGAGAGCTTACTGAGAAGCTTATCGCCCACTACACTGTTCCTGAATAAGCAAGGCCCTTACTAAATGGTCGAAAATTGTTTGTCAAACATTTCAAATTTGTTTATCAGGCAATGTTTGAACGTTTGGCCACGTTACACAACCAAAAATAAGTCAAAAAAATATTGCGTGATATTTTGATGAAGTATTAGAAATCAAAATGTTTAAAAAGCAATGTTTTGTGACGTGGCCACACGGGAAAACATTTCTTTGACAAACAAAATTAAAAAACTTGACAAACAATGTTTGATCTTTTGGTCAGGGCCTAAGTATTTGTAACAGTAAAACCAGTCTTTATATACCAGAAAACCATTTTTTGTGCCATTTGGACGAGCATTATTATACATGTATTTTTGTTTTAAAGGCTCAAAAGATGATGCTAACAGCAAAGCTCAAGGAACAAGAGCGAAGAGAGAGAGAACGAATGGTATATAGTTCTTCGTTTTCTGTTCTTCAAACAATGTTCGTCAAACTTTTCAGATTTGCTTGTGTAATGAATAATCTAAATCGTAAAACACGGTGTGTTAATAATTGTTTGCTTATGAAAAGCAGGAAATCTCCTTCTTATGTGGTTAATAAGTAGGAATATGTCATTTCATTACGTTTTACAATTTTCATTACATTTTTCAGGAGATTGTTAGAAGCAACACCTCACAAGTCCATATGATATCAGAGAACCATCCGAATTACATAGTCCCGGATACAAATTGTTTTATTGATAATCTTGAAGGATTGAAGAAGATCATCGATTCAAAGGATTTCACCATTATTCTTCCTCTTATAGGTAAGGTATTAAAGATAAAAACACACTGGTAATGCAGAAGTGAATACACGAATTCTGGATTGTGAATTACACGGTTTTTTTATAAGAACAACCTTTATAAGAAACACCAGGCTGAAGTTTCGGTCAAACTTTTTGCTATCTCTGAAACTATTTGAGATACACAAAAGCAAAGTTCACCAGCGTGAAGCCCTTGCCTGGAAACGGATTTTAAACATGTTTTCGAGAAGGGTAGGGGATGACAAGTTAGTGAAAAATCGCTTTAAAAATAAGAAACAGGCAGGCTGAAATCGAAGCCAAGTGTTCTTATAAAAAAACGTGTATACCAGATTCACTGTACAGTGTTGTCTTCAATCAACGTGCAAGGCATTCATTAATTTTTTTAGATTTCAAGGGGCATAAATTGGAGATGAGCTTTCAAATTTGAAGAGTGTTTGGAAATTCAAATCCAATCCACAGAAAACTTATGAATGTTTCTCGACATGACAACTGTATCATGAAAAAGTGATATAATTTCATTTGTTATTGTCATATTTCTAATTAACAACTTTCATTGTGTTGCAGTCGTTAATGAATTAGATGGACTAAAGAAAGGCACTATATCGAACAAGTATCCTTCAGAGGCACATGCATTTCACGTTAAAGAACGAGCAAGGTAAAGTGGTTCAATCCTCAATTAACTGTTTATAAGTATAAATTTTTGGATGATTTTGTAGGTGTGAAACAGTCTTGAAACTCAGAGTTAGGTCCACTTATTTTAATAAGCAGCTGGACTTTTGTCCAGCCCTCAAAGCTGCTTTAAATTCTGCACGTTTAAGCCCTCAAAGGTGCTTAAAAGTTGCTTAACATTTTTGTACCTAACAACTACACCTAACTTCATGGATCAAAATCATTAACTGTTAGGGCTACAACACAAGACTTTTCGGAGACAGTAAGTGGTAACACGGCTAATGGCTGCTTTATCTTTAATTATGAACATACATATTTTGACATGAATGCTGCAGCCTTGTTGTTTGACTTCTTAGTTGCTTACAGGAATTCAATTGAGCCTTAGTTGCTTAGGTCAGTCCAGCCCCATTTGCTTATTTAGCAGCAGCTTGTTAAAAAAAGTTTACGTTTTTCCATGTTTTTGTCCAGGTTATCGATAGAGCTTCTTGAACAACGTTTTGGTGAAGGTGCTTCTCAGTTGAAAGCATTGACAAGTGTTGGCACAGAACTGGACACAATTGCCTTTAGAGATGAAGAGTTGTCAAGAGACCAGGTAAGCATATACCGTACACTCATCAAATTATATAGCTATCCTCTCTTAAGAAGTTTCTTGGATTATCTGTTGTTTTCGAACAAAATGTTACGTGGCCTCATTTAATGGACATTGACTTGGTGGGGATTCTATTGTTGTTTTGAAAAAAAGGAAAAGTGATTGTTCAAAACAAAAGAAGAAGGGGGAACTTTGTGGGCAAATGTTCCCCTAGTTAGTATGCAATAAGAGGCCTTGAAATTTGCCTTCTGCACTTCTCTACTGTGGCCTTTATTGGTTGTTGTAACATAATGAAATTGTAAACGATAATCTTAAAAACTAGGAAAAAATATCCTATTTAAAAAAATGGGCCTAGGGCTGTATGACTTGGAGAGTTACTGGATGATTTCACTGAATTATAATTCAGTGTAAAAGTCATTTATTCAGACCAGGTTTGAATCCCATCTATTGTGGTATGCCCGCTGGAAAATCTGTCCTTTAAACCAAGTTTTCTACATCTATTAAGGTTTCTGATAATTATAACTCATATCTGTCTTTGATTTCAGGGTAAAAATGATGATATAATCTTATCATGTTGTTTGCACTATTGTGAAGAAGTCATGAATCGATACAGTTCAAGTGAGTCAAAATTTATCAAGCAATTATTTCTATACACTTCTATGTCAGTTCATTTACTTTAGGGCCTGTTTTACTGGGACCAATTTTGAAAACGTTAGGGCCTGGCCAAACGATCAAACATTGTCAAACATTTGAGATTTGCTTAGCGTTAGGTCACGCGTCACAAAACACTGCTTGAAAAGCAGTAATTGCTAGATAAAGTTTTCGAAAAAGCAGTATTTGCTTGAGAACGTTTTCGTAAATTGAAAAACTTGTTACAAGTAAATAGTTTTTGTCAAGCAATGTTTTCCGATGTGGCCAAACAGTCAAACATTTTACTAAACAATCAACTTAATTCAAGACAGCCTAGCTTTAAAATTTCAAGTATCCAAAACAAGCAGAGTTTAAAGGAAACTTTTTTGTGTTTTATTTTTAGATGAAGGCCCACTGGTTGTTCAGAGAAAAGTTGTCCTGCTCACAGATGACAGAAACCTTCGTTTGAAAGCACACAGTCGAAATGTTCCTACGATTAGCATGAAGACCTTCCTCAAAATGGCCAAACTTTGAAGTAGGATAAAATTTGGTTTTTGTCAAAGAATTCCTGTAATCTGGTTAGAAATCGGTTGCATTTGTGCTGTTAATGAAGAGAGTTATAAAGGCCTAATGACTGCGTTAGCCAAGGACTCGGAAATAACGTACCTGGGTTGAGGTTCTTCTAACATTAGATCAATGGTTACTATAGTGAGCGATGCAAGAGAGTACCGGTCGATGCAGCAGTTTCGCTTCAAGAACATCTGCATTACTTACTGCTGTTCTCGCCAAGTTTCACTGCAAGCAGCTGCAAATAGCAATCATTTAGAAAAAGTAGCAGTGCCTGAATTTTGACAGGGGTAGAGGAACACGGATGGTAAGGGTTAATAGAGTGTATCGCGGACAATGTAGACCTTTCAATGATTACAACTTACAATGACACAAGAGCTCGCAGTATCGGAAGAAGGACTGGAAAGCCTGATCTTGCAGAATGATTGAGACAATTAAAGTTAAGATTTAAAAAACTTTGGCGACTTCGCTTGTACCACCGCTTAAAGTAGATGGTTGCGAACATAGAGAGTGTTTCTGCTGTATAGTCAATATTAGAGACAGGAAACCATGGGCAACAGAGAAAAGACGTGAAAGAATATTATACTTGCTTTTGGGTTTTACTTCATTGAAAGTCTTTATGGATTTTTCCCTGTGTTCTTGTGTTGTGACGATTTCTTTGCTGAGCTATTGTGTTAAAATTTAGTGTCCTTAAATATCTGATTAAGTCATCTAGAATAGTTTAATATATAAATCATTTGAGCTTGAGAAATTATCTAATATCAGTTAGTGATAAATTTAAAGCAAAGCTTTGCTGAAATATTGACATTAAAAAAGTTTGGAAATAATGTATGTGGCTTTTGCTGTGGTAACATTGAGATGTCGAAGTATGCATCCCAAACAATGTTACAATGGGGCATGCATGGAGAATAATTTGTTGCATAGCTAAACCACTATGTGCAACGTTGAAATACGCTGATAATAAATGTCTTCAATACAGTGACTATCAAAAAAGCAATGGTTTGCAGTTCTGACAGTTTACCAGCTCTTGCGCTTGAAATTGATAGGGGGTGGTTGAATCGAAATGAGGCAGGATCAAAATGACTGGCATGTTTTTGTCGCGTGTGGAAGAAAGTCAAGTTATGATTGCAAGGTGCAGTTTCTTCAAAGCACATTACAAGTCAGTTTTGTCTTCATACAGATTCCTTCCCGCATTCAACCATATCCCAAGAATTATCAGCATTTCTGGCAGAAGAATGAGCTCTAAAAATGATGGAATCCTTTTGCAAGATGTTGTCAAACAGCTCGGGAATTTCGCATCGACAAACTTAGCTGAGACCTGGGACAACGTGGGCCTACTTGTAGAGCCATCAGGGTGTCACAAGGTCCACAAAATACTTCTAACAAATGACCTAACACAGGCTGTTGTGAAAGAATCTATCAACAAATCAGTAGACATGATAATATCATACCACCCTCCCATATTTAAACCTTTAAAAAGATTATCTCAAGGAAATTGGAAAGAGAGAATTATAACCCAATCTATAGAAAATCGAATCGCAATTTATTCACCACATACTTCTTATGATGCAGTCAAAGGTGGTGTGAATGACTGGCTTTTGTCCTGCTTTGGCAGTGGAATAATTCGTCCACTAACTCAATCATTTGATGCAAGTGTATCCTCAGAGAAACCAAATGGCTGCTATAAGATTAGTTTGATCTTTGATGATGATTTGTCTGATGACTATGCAACTTTAAAAAGAACTTTAGAAGAGTCAAGTAAGATTATAAGAACTGAGTCATCAAACAATGATTCAAGGTACTCTTTAGATGACATACCCCCAACCTCTCTTACAACTTTCTTTGCAAAGATACTTAATACTATACAGTAACTTGCAAGTTTCCACCAGTAAAGAAGGGCTTTTGCAGGTAGGGTAGGTAGAACCCCCTAAAACAGGTTTAATGAAGAATGTTCACAATTTTTCACATTCCCAGCCACGCCAAAGCCACGCCCACTTTGCCACATTCCAGCCACACCTACTATGCTAGGAAATTTATTCTGCACACTGTCTTGCATCCAGATGCTAATAAACGTCAGTGAATTTTCAGTTGAGGGGGCTGAAATCCTTAGAATTACATTCAAATCTAGTGGAATGTAAATAACTTTGTGTATAAGGGGCTATGGCCCCTTTAAGCCCCAAAACCCCATGTTTGCACAATGATTGAATGTGGTCATAAGTGTGTAGGCATTGTTCTGTTGACAATAGTAAACACAATCTGCCAAACAAATAGTGGAAGAATGCTACAGCCCTACAACCCCACATTTTAGCAGGGCCGTCGCTAGGACTCAACGACTGGGGGGGTGTAGCTCAGCATTTTGCCGACAAAATGGGCGTGGCTTTTTAGATATGGGTGTGGCTTGGCTGTTGCTCTTTCCTTCGCGAATTTGTTTTTGTTTCCCATGCTTTGCACACAACCGTCATGTCAGGAATATTATGCTTGAATCATAGAACATCATATAGAAATGGGGGACACACAGGGCGGTCTGGCACTAGAATTGCAGGGTGGCTACCAAATCAAACGGGCCCGGTTCAGGGTGTGACAAATAAAGTTTCTGAACCACACCCACTAATAAAGAGTTCATCTTATATACGCTCAGTCGATATTAGTTATTAATTGATAGATGTGCTGAGGGGAACTATGCTTGCATTTCAATTTGAGAAACATACTTTAGCACTTTTTTTCGAGTTTAGACGTCTGCAAACTTCAAGTGGGAAGACTAAATCTGCCGCCCTCCGTGGTTGGTTGCTAGACCCTCTAAAACGGCTATTTTAGCAATTCGAGCACCTCATCTTTGGAATGAAAGAAATAGTAAACCCACGAAAAAGAGTAGGAAAAACATTAGAATTTCAAAATAAAACTGTAGAAACATTACAGTATGTATAATGTTCGGCTTTCCTCTGGAGAAGCTTCAACCATCTTTCTCGCTGTGATAAGGAGAATGATTTTGCGTATGGTCACAGCCGTCGCACGACGCACGGCACGAAACGATGTTAATATCCATCTGCTTTTTGAATTGGCTCACGAAAACTGTAGATACCGGTCATTGTGGGGCCCTACTCATGACTGTACTAATTCGGTGCATGTAAATTATCTTCTCGAACTTTCAAGGAAAGGGCCCATAATTTTTCTGTAACGTTCATCTATTAGAGGACCCGGCTGGCGATCGCCACTTTGCCCCCCCCCCCGGGCCAGACTGCGCCTGGGGACACACATGCAAGAGGGGTCCGGGGGCATGCTCCCCGAAAAATTTTGGAAATTTGAACTCTAAAATGCCGTAAACACAACTTTTTCAGCTGTTGAACAACAACATTGTAATCATTTGCCAGTTTGATTCTTGTATACACTGCATAATTTGAGACTTGTTTGATAATGCACTCTAGAGCGATTTACAGTTTAAAATAGGACTAAACCTCTAATTCTAGACATAGGCAGTCTTGGCGACCCCGTGTATTGTATCTCCATCCTGTTCGCTGCTGCGCGCTTGTATCTGTTATGGCTGGCAAACTGGCATATACAGATACGATTAGCTGGTAAGGAAACACTTTCTCTCGGCATTTGCTCGCAGTTAGCGACCCTCTAACTGTTATTGATACCTAACATGTCGGCAGCTGTGGAAAGTGGATGCTAGTATACGTCGGCAAGCTATATGCTGAACGCTTTCCCGACATTTGCCGACACTTTTTTTTGTTTCTTTTGATTTGCAAAATTTCTCGCCCTTAGTTAGTATTGCCGAAAAATTTCGTTCTTCTCAAATTTGCCGACGGACGACTTGCCTGGGGGGGTGTCACACCCCCCACACCCCCCCCGTAGCTACGGCCCTGCATTTTAGTGCCCAATGTCAATAAAGCACATCCGACATGACAAATTTTCTTTTTCTAGGGTCAGTCTTGATGTATATGTGGCCCCATCTGAAACTGCTCTTGCTTCTGTTTATGGTTTGATTCAACAAAGCAGTATTACAAGCAGGAACACAGAAATTGTCAAATTACACAAGGTAATAGTCAATGGGGGATCAGGGTAAAGTGCCCCTTCCTTGGGCACCCTATGTAAGGTTTGTTGGAAATTCACAAAATTGAACAGTACTTCTCCTGTTCTTCAAACAATAGACCTATTGTTGTAGATTTGTTTCCATTGTTTGTTGTTGGAATTTATAGCCTAGTATAGTGATGGGGCTTTAACCCTGGCCTCACTAGGCTCTTGACACCATCAGCTAGATTGGTTGTTGGATTAGACATCGATGCCAACGCATCTTCAGAAGAAGCTCGCCAAAATAGCCATTGCTTCATTTATTTATTCTCGTTCTAAATAATTTCTGATTTTCTAGTTGCCCTTACTCGGTTATGGTATGGGAAGGATCCTGCAACTTAATGAAAGCATCAGCATTGAAGAAGTTATTGCCAAAGTAAAGCAGCATCTGGGAATACCTCATGTAAGACTGGCTCTTGCAAGAAAAGTTTCATTAAAAAAGAAGGTATGACTTGTTGGCACTCTTAATTTCTCCAATACCACAATGATGCAGGATTGCAGGATGGTTAAAATCAAGGCCGAGAACGAAGTACCTAACAAAACACAGCTATGCATACATCTATCAATGAACGTAATAAAACGCTTATTCATTAATGAGAATTAGGGAGACCGTGGGTGCGGGATAAGTTCGTACAAACTTAGTTTATGCAAATGAAGGAAAGACCCGTCAGAGGGGTTGAAATCTTTCTTATCAATGTAGAAACTGAAATCAGTCGGATAAGATAACAAAGCAAAGTAGAAGGACCAGTAAGCGAAATATATTTGCGTCTTACATCAACAGGACATTAGTCTAAAGCTTTGGCTAAACTAGGAGACTTGTCGCGCGCGGCACAGTATTTGGCGTGTCTCCCAGGGTAGATAAACATGCGAGTGACAAGCGAGCAACATGTCCCTCGAGTCATTTGCATGTTGCGGAGACAAGAAATGTTTCTGTTGTCTCCCAAAAACATTTGCGTGTCTCTTGCTACAAATGTTATCGCGCGCCACAAAGTTTCCGAGGTGGCTAAACTTGGAGACACCAAGGGGACGTCAATGTAGCGCGCGACATGTCTCCTAGTTTAGCCAGGCGTTAATTCATACGGATAAGACAATTGAAATAGACCTGTGGAACGGAATAACATCTAAACGGATGTCTTTTACCTTACCCTTTTTGTTTTCAGATAACAACAATTGCCGTTTGCGCTGGTTCTGGCGGAAGTTTGCTGAACGGCGTAAATGCTGACGTTTACGTGACAGGCGAAATGTCACACCATGAAGTACTTCATGCTACTGAAAGTGGAAGGACGGTTTTACTTTGTGAACATTCAAATACAGAGAGAGGATTCCTGAAGACACTCACCTCCTTAATGACAGGCTGGTTTGACGGAATGGTTGTTGTAGAGACGTCAGAAGAAGATAAAGATCCAATAACTGTTGTGTGAAATACCCCCGGAACATCAGGTGACCTTCAATGAAATAAAACAGCGATTTGTTATAAGCAAGGGGGTATTGTTTTCAAAGTTAACATACAGTCAATAAGCTGTTTCTGATATAGAAAGCTCTTCATCGTTTTAGACGTCAAATTATATTAATTGTCCTCGATGACTGCCTCACACCTTTTATGCAGCGTCTAATTCAGCTGGCTCGTGATATCAGAAGCTCAGCGAGGTCGGAGTTCGAGCCCCAGCAAAGGTAGCGTCATAACCAGGTCGAGGTTTTGATTATTTAACGTATTATTGAGATGATACCGACTGGCGCTAAATGCACATTTAACCTTCACCTTCCATTTTGCAAATTAGTATATACGACTAGCTAGGCGACTTGCAGCATCCAGTCGCAAATCAACCTGTTGCAAACTATATAGCGTGCCGTGGCCCTATTTCGTATGAAGAGATGATGAAGGTGAAGGTGAAATGGTGTATTTAACGCCAGTCGCTAGGATCTCAGTATTAGGTTAACTAATCGAGACCTCGGACATGGCTGGGACGCTACCGTAGCTGGGTTTCGAGCCCTGACCTTGTATGGCTTTTGGCACCACGAGCCAGCTGGATTAGACCTCGATGAAACAGCAGCTTTAGAGATCTCTAGTACAAACATATTTACAACGAAAGTATGTTGAAAATTTAACTTCGTTCCCAGCCCTGTTTTGTTGCAATTAAAAGGCGAAAACCCCGGGACTAGGGGCGTTATGTTCTTGTCTTCGGCTTTCGCTGCATAGGTGCTATGTTTAATAGACATTTATATTAAAATTGATATCAGACGAAAGCGAATTACTTTTTTAATTAATTAAAAAATCATCACAAAGTATACGGCTAATTTTAATTACACTGTCATTTCCATGGAGATGGCGGGCTCGCTTTCAGGCATGCACGTGCACAGATGCTTTTCATTGGGACAAGCAAATATTGTCTGAATGATAAATTGAAGATCTGAAAATAAAAACTTCTCTCTTCATGAGAGATTGTTTTAACTGGTCCTAGCTAAGGTTAGCTAGTATGTTGCTGAAGATATTATGGGGAGTTTATGTGTTTTAATTTTTCGACTGTGTTCAGTTGCATTGGTTTGCTGTATCGATGTTTCTGCAGAGATCAAAGTTGACGCAGGCGAGTTAGATCAATGTAAGTGAACACTTAGTTTTATTGTTGATATCGCTGTTATATACTTTGGGCTGATAGTAATTGTGTGAATACTGGTAAAGTCTTGACTCTGTTAATGCTAGGAGGCAGTATAGCGACGAGAAAGAGCTAAATGTCGGGATAGAGACAGAATTTACGCACAGTGCTCGATTGCGCGGTTGTCTTCTAATGTGTAATGTTTCTTAGCTCCGGGGAAGGGTACTCCATTCTTTGAGCACTTCGAAGCGAAGCAATCCTAATGATGCTGCAAGCTTTATGAAGCAATCTTATTATTGCAGCAAGCAGCCTTTTCATTGAAACAGTCATATTATTGAAGCAATCTTAGTATTGAAGCAACCTTGCTATAGAAGCAACGCTAGTATTGAAGCAAGCAACCTTTTTCATTGCAACAAATACATTATTGAAGCAATCTGATTATTGCAGCAACCTTTTCACTGAAGCAGTCTTGTTATTGGAGCAGCCTTATTACTGGAGCAACATTAGTATTGAAGCAATCTTTTGTTGTAGCAATTTCGAAGCAATATCTCTCCTCATTTAGTCATTCTTTTAGCAAGGAAATAAGATCCCTGTTTAAATTCAAAACTCCGTCTAGTGACGAATGAAGAAGAAAATTGGGGGGGGGCTGAAACAATAACAACCCCAACTCCATAGGCTGCTACGGCCCTGCTGTCTACAGTATAATATAAAACGACCAGAATCCTTTTTATTTTGGAAACACCAAAAGACAAGGAAGGGAAATTTTCAAAATTAGGCTTACATTTTTGCATGGAAACCTTCTCGTTATCTTTTGGATTCTCAGGTGATAAACACGCTTCGGGTAATTTTAAAGTTTCATTATTAAACTGCATAGCCAAGCTAACACATTAAAAGTTATTTCATAATTTTCAGGGCTGAAACGATTCACTGAAGACCCGTTTTTCAAGGAAGAAGTAAAAGATATTTCTCAGGTCAGCAAAGAAGAATCTCGCGAAGATGAACATGAAAAACGAGACTTGTTTACTGCAATGAGAGATGAAGTGGACCAGTTACTGACTAATGTTTTCAACTCAAAGATTCAATCTTTCCCAGCAAATGAAATCGTCATCCAAGCCATGTATAGACTACTTAACCCTAAAGGGGTGCTTGTGCAAGAGGGTTTCACTGGTTGGGGGTATGTATGAATTTTTATACCTTAAATTCATCTTTATTCTCCTTTATTTTCGAGCCGTTAATTTTTGCGCCTTTAATTTTTGCGCCTTCAATTTTCGCGCAGACACTTTCTAAGCGAGCAAGTTGCCCTTTTGCGTCATGAAACATTCTTAAAAGTTTTATAATTATTCTTGAAACTCTGCCGATTGATCATTTGGAGTTTGTTTAGCCAATTGGGCAAGCCTTGAGGATACTGTGGCGTCGTAGTCTAACCCAGCTGGCTCGTGGCTCGTGGCTTGAGAAGCTCAAAGCCGGGGTTGTTCAAAAACATTTTTTTTTCTTGACGCAAGCAAAAAAGGTTAGGCCCTGGACAAATGAACTGAACATTTCACTGAACACTGAAGTTCAGTGAAAAATCCAGTCCATTTGTTTATCTTGTTCAGTCACTGAACATTGTTCAACGAATGTCTGATCGGAGTCAAAAATGTTTGGTGAACAAAATTTCTTCAGTGGTATATTCAGTTCATTTGTCCACTCAACTGAACAAACACTGAACATTTATCCGATATACGGCAACTTTCTCAGTGTTTTCAATTAAAAATTTCACATTTCGCGCCAAAATAATTGCATGAGAAAGAGGCTGAAAAAGTTCAGCGAATGTTCAGTGGAATGTTCAGTTCATATGCCCATGGCCTTACACGAGCAATGTTTTGCGACGTGGCCAAACGGTCAAACATTTTGCCTGACGTGCAGGTCTCAAATGTTTGAAAAACAATGTTTTGATCGTTTTACCAGGGCCTAACTGTAATGTAAGTATCCTCACCATTTCTCTAGAAACATCAAAACAGATGGCCAAGGAATGATCATGTATACTCGACCGTTTGACAACGAGAAAGAGCTTCTGGAGAACCTAAACAACTCAACTGGGATGCATTTAACGAGCTTGCAAGTTGCAATAGGAGACCTTGACGTAAGAAAGGATATGGTAGCAGTGGCCAATTATATACTCGATCTGAAGGACTTGAAGAGGTTGAAGAAATGGCTTGCAGATAAATACAGGGAAGATGGTCAGTATGTTCGACACTCGATTCATGGAAATCGAACTATTGTTATTGTTGAGTATTATTGTTGTTCTCGAACCAATAACCCACTTCTGAAACCGTATTACGGGACGATTAAGCTAAAAGTTGGTTAATTGGTTAGTTTGGTTCATGTTGTACGAATTTTGTGTGGGAATGTATTAAATACAAGTAAATAGTGGTGTAGAATATTGTATAGAAAGATAGAAATTAGGAATATATTGAATTTGGGATGATACACTGTGTACTTGGCCCTGTCTCTTGGATACTACTAAAAAGCAGAGTTTGCGATCTGTTTGAGTATTTTCTCGCACAGGACAAACGTCGAGATTTTCTCGCACAATACAAACAGAGGCAAACGTCAGATATACAAATATATTGTATACCTAGCCACATCATTCGTGGCATCATTTCGCAAAAGGACTTTATTAAGGGAAATTGGCTTAGAAACCAAGATTTGATACTTGTGTTGCTTCGCCAGTTTCAACTACATATATAACTGGATTCAGAGGAATACTTTCTCGTAGCAAAAACAAACGTTTTTGTAAACGCAACACGTGGTTTAGTTTATATTGGCTTATGTTGCAGTGTGCATGAGGTATGAAATTAAATTTCTGCATTTTCGCATTTCGAGAGCAATCAGGGTTTCATTCGGGGTTTCAGCCTATGAAATATGAAATCTCGCAAAATTCTGTGGTCATAGGAAAACCTTGCTATGATTCATGTCTTTCTTGCACCGTTAGGCGATTTAGTGATTACGATCGCGTGACATATATTAGTAATCACTCTTTAAGAATTAATCAAGTGATCACAACGTATCCAGTGAGCAAACATTTCACGTGATCAGTTTGTATCACGTGACGAATCTTGATTCCTGATTTATCGCATCATTATGCGATTAAGTGATTAAGATCACGTGATTAATCCTATAATCACTCGTCAAGAATCACAAGTGATCACAACGTATCATATGATCAAAATGCATCACGTGGCGTGTCTTCATCCTGAGTGATCAATCTCAGCATCACGTGAAAATGCATCACATGATTAAACTTAGTAATCACTTGTCTAGAATCAATCAAATGATCTCACCGTATTCTATGATCAAAATGTATCACGTGGTGAGACTTAACGCGTACCAGACGATGTTCAGCTCAAACTTGTTGGGGTGAGTGAACCTGTTGTCTTGAACAAACCAAACACCAGTCGCTCAAATCAGGTTTAGGAGTTTCATAATTATTGTTGATACCAGCGGCTTAACTACACGAGAGTCGATTAGAATATAGTATGTCATTGTGGCAGGGCTAGTATACCTTTCTCTGAATGGTATATAATATAAAACAATGGCTGACGATGAAGAATATAAGGAATTGTTACTACCTAAAGAAGATTCAAGATCAACAGAAGGTATGACCCTTTTTTCATGTTATTAAGAATGTTCAAGCAGTGATCCCACAATTTTTCCATGGTTAAAGATCAAGCGAAAATATAAAACAAAATTGAAAGTGAATAATCAGAAGGTCTCAATCTTCTGATCCATATTCTAAAGGCCTTTAAATATCAATACGTTGCGTTGTTGATTGTACACTCCCCGTAACCAAAAGCCTAAACAAGAACAGAGTAGAAAAAACTAAAAATCGGGTTCGAACCACAGCCACGTAGTGCACGTAGTGTCACACCAAAGGACAATGTTTCGTTAGCTTGTCTACTTTTGAGATCCTCCGCGACTCGTGCTAACTTTCGTGGTTAAAGTGAAATGGTGTATTTAGCGCCAGTCCCAAGGGTCTCAGAAGTAGATAGACTAAGGACGTTACCATGGATGGGGCTCGAACCACGTAGTGCACGTAGTGTCACAGCAAAGGACAATGTCTCGTTAGTCTGTCAATTCTGGAGATCCTCCGAAGCCCGTGCTAACTTTCGTGGTTGAAGTGAAATGGTGTATTTAGCACCAGTCCCAAGGGTCTCAGAAGTAGATAGACTAAGGAGACGTCCACCCTGCCTGAGACGTTGCCATGGCTGGGGCTCGAACCCCAACCTTGCCGAGCTCTTGACGCTACAACCTTCCTAGATTCGACCACGACGCCATTCGACCATCAATTTACTGTGTCTAGCAGTTTAGCTTTTGATAAAACAGTTTAACATCAAATAGATATTGGTGAAGGTGGAATGGTGTTTTTGTGCCAGTCACTAGGATCTTAGTAGTAGGTTAACTAATCGAGACCTCGACCCTGGCTGTGACGCTACCGTGGCTGGGCTCGAACCCTGACCACACTGAGCTTCTGACACCACGAGTCAGCTGGATTACACCACGACGCCACAGCACCTTCGTATTATCGATAGCATAGCACCTAGAAGTAATCTGAGAATACTGAAAAGCTGAGCCTGTGTGATGTTTTATTTTTCTTTCTATAGACAATAATGGTGCTAATAGCGATGCAACCTTCACGGTCGAAGAAGCTATCGAGAAAATGGGTTTTGGAATGTTTCAAGTAAAACTGCTTGCAATATGCGGCGTTTCGTGGGTGAGTTTGCATTTTCAGCCTCTGTAATTAGTTGAACCTTAATTTAAAGAATCAAGTGGAAAGTTACGTATCAACGAGTTAGCGAGGGCCTAGCTGCGTACCAGGGAGAGAAAATTCTAACATAATCTTGAAGAGAACAGAAAAGTGAAATATTGTCTCAACAGGACTTCGACTTTCCATTTCGCGCCAAAAGTAACTCGTCTCAGTCCCTTACGGAGAGTTCACATTTTTGACGTCAATGCTCTACTGCTAAAACAGCTTATCTCAGGCCGGGTTGAAACAACTTATCTTATGCAACATACACAGTCAGAACTAGTTGCCGATTGCTAATCGGCGATTCTTTGGAACTTATATATCGTAACTGATCTTGTCGATACAAGCACCCTTGCAACTAGTTTGCAATGAGTTCCTTTTTGACGGCAACAAGTCAGCCCGGGGAGGT
>JACTAT010000173.1:112528-134880 GCA_014526335.1 Chrysaora quinquecirrha
GTACTGTACACCTTTTGAAGCGCAAATGTAAAACGTTCTTAATCCTCCCTGACTCTCTCCCTAGCATGCATAACCTTGCAGCTGAAAGTGCAAGAGCCAAAAGGCAGGCATGCAACATTATTTCAAACAGAAACAAACCCGAACTAAGAATTATTCTCAAAAACAGCTGTAATGCAACAAGGCCTAAAATTCTTTGCATTTAAACTTACACAGAAACTCCGATTACAGAAAGAAGAAAAATGCCTTGAAAAGAATTAGCTAAGACGTTTAAGCTTTTTGGCTCATTTGATGCTTTGGTTGCCATAAAAAGTCGAACCATGCGCGAGAAGCCTACTCGAAGCTTTCCTTTCGATAGAAATATTTAATAAACAGAGCTACAGAATATCACACTTCTTGATAGACTCATACCTCCATGTTTAACGATAATAAACACCATTGCTTTATGGAAGACAAACACAAAAAAAATTGCTTCTTGAAACCAACGACTTCGTGGCTGCAACAGGCTAATTAGATCTGGACTGACCAAAATAAAACTTGGTGTTTGCGTGTAAAATTCCTCAAAACAGCTGCATAAATTTTGTTGTCTTTTCAGTGTGCTTTGAAGTCAAAAATCAACTTTCTATAGCACCTGCATGCGCTGACCTGACATAAACAAGCTAATAAAACATTTCTTCACTAGACAACCGTGTTTATGTTGTGGGCAACCAAGAGAGTAGACCTGTGGCTGATTAATCACATTACCTTGGTTTTGTTTTTTGAAAAAAGTTGACGATTTTCGCTTGATTGGATAATAAAAACAGCAACAAAATGCTCCCTGGCGTTCAATTTTAGATTCTAAGAATTCTCTTCTTTAGATTCGCTTCCTTAGAGATTAATTACTGCATTGATGTTTTATGCAATTTAACAGTACAGAACAATCGTCGATTTTAGCACAGGTGAAAGTGAAGGTGAAATGGTGTTTTAGCGCCAGTCGCTAGGATCCCAGTAGTAGGTTAACTAATCGAGACCTCGACCCCGGCCGTGACGCTACCGTGGCTGGACTCGAACCCTGACCACACTGAGCTTCTGACACCACGAGTCAGCTGGATTACACCACGACACCACAGTACCTTCAAGCTTAGCTGCAAAGGCTCGAGAATAGCGATTGGCTGTACATGGCCACCATCACAGTGCCTCAGCCACATTGTGGAAGAATTGTGCTAGTTTTTTAAGCATTATTGTCCGAGGGGCAATTCACTCCTTGAAAATCTCATACACCTTGCTAGAAGTCCTATTGTTTTCTCTGAAATCCCTTGGAAGTCCTTTTGTTTTAATGGAAATCTCGTACGCAGAGTGAAATGCAGAGTGAAATGCCCCTGTTATTGTCAACGCGACAGACTCATTTGCGACCGACCACTAATAACAAGTTGTGACATTGTAGCTAGTTTACTACTTGACTCCTTGACATTTAATACAATACATATGCAGTGCTACAATACAGTTACTTGACTATATGGGCCGATATGGGCTTTCGTGAATTAATGAGCTGAAATTAATGAGCTGAATTAATGAATTGGGGCGTTGGGGTGTACTACTTGAATGGTGTGGACACAACCAATTTCAATTTCAATCTATTAATAACGACTTACTATACAGTACACGCTTTTTTTTTAATAAGGAACCTACCTCAACGCCTAGTTCTTAAAGTTCCTTATTTTTTGCCCTCTCTTGAGGCAATTGTAGTTCCAAAAGTTCCTTAATAGTTCCTTAATTTTAACTGCACATACAGTGGTCTTAACAATAAAAGAGAGACATTTGCATGTGAGCAAAGCTCGAGACTACTCAAAGAAACATTGATTACATGCTTAACGTACAATTTATGTGATTTTCGACTGCAAATGAATGGGAACGGCTTTCTAATTCTTGATTATTTGCAGTGATAAAAGTATTCAACATTGAAAAGTTCCTTAATGATTTTCTCTTTAGTAGTATAAGTTCTTCAAATTTTCGGGCCTTCTACATGTAGGTTCCTTATAAAGTGGTTCCTTATAAAAAAAAAGCGTGTAACGAGTGTCGTCATAAGAATTATCGTAAAAAACTGGTTAATTGAGATAACTGATGGATATATAATTGTTTTAATAAAAAAAACAGCTAGATAGATTTGTCTAAAATCGCTCTTATGGCCATTTCGAGAACCTTAAACTTCAATTTTCGTGCAATCAATCAAAGCTCGTCCATTTACCAGTATCGATCCCCCGGAACCAATTCAATTATAAATTTATAAATATAATATCTTTTTTTGCAGTTCAATGTATCGTGCATGCAGGAGTGCAGAACAGCAGCAGCAAGCAGCAGCAGCATCATGGCATCATTTATTAGTAGCAAGTTCACTATTGAGAAATCTCGATTTGAAGAGAAGGCTTACAGACAAAGAAACAAATACCACAGGGACTCAACGCATAAAATCAAGACAATAGAACAAAGCGACAAATGACAGTTGAAACTTTCTTGGAATTCGATTTCGCAACGAAATTTGTGAAATGAAATAATGGCGGACGGTCATGATCGTTGCGAGAGCGACAAACACTTTGATCAGGACGAGTTAATCCAAGAAAAAACCAAGATCAAAGCAGAAGATAATCCAGTAATTGCTAAAAGTAAAAGATATTCGAGAAGAAAATCTGACGGAACGTCAAAATTGAGCTCCAGTAATGACAGGTATAGGAACAATGGAGATAGGCTTATGAATGCAAACGGGCCTAAAAGTCGTGCTACTTACAATGATGATGTTGAACAGACAAAAAAGGATCATTTGATCAATCAGGAAACTAAGCAGAATAGTTGCAAAGAAATGGCTGAAGATTCTAGTTGTAGGGATTCTCGTCAAAGATCTTCTATGGGCGACAAAAAAGAGGAAAATGACGAGAGAAAGACTGTCGATGACAAAGAGACTGAAAGAAAGGAGAGGAAAACGAGAAGAGGCTTCGAACCATATCAGATTAAGAGGGGCAAACTTTATGGGGAAGCAGCTTTAACGGACAGTCAAATAAGTATTAATAAGAATGAATCAAAGGGTCCCATTAGAGGAGGGAAAACTGATAAAGATTCTAAGCATGTCAACAAAAAACCCAGTCCTAAGAAGACATCAGTGGGGGAACAAAAGGGGAAAAAGGAATTCCAGGGTAGTAGAACTAAGGTAAGGAAAGGGTCATCATCATGGGAAAAGAAGAAGACTGAATCGGCAGAGCAAAGAGCAACAGAAGAGGAAAACTGGGATGACCAAAATCAATCTTCAGATTTTGATAAAAACAGGCAAGAATCAGACAGAAATAAAGTTGCTAGAAATGATGTTTCTCCTACAAAAAGCTACAATTTATCAGCCAAAATGTCAGATGTTAAATTGACTGAAACAGAAATGACCGTAGATTCAAGTAGAGGTAGTGTAGTCACAGCGAACAAAACTGTATCATGTCAAAATAAACATTCAAAAGAGAATTTAGCTAAGCTTGAAAGAACTTCAGCAGAATTTCTGAATCAGTTAGATTCTACAAAGTCTAGCAAAGATAAAAAGGGCAATGATGGGCACAGACAGAGAAGAAATGCACCCTTGAATGCCAGAGATACTGATCTATCAGCAAGCAGACCTAGACATAATGAAAAGAAAATTTACCAAGTTCCAACTTATCATAAAAAAGATGAAAGAATTAGGAAAACGGAGGGGGGAAGAGAATCATCTTTGGAGAAAAAGAGCAACAAGAAATTTGATGGGAAATACAAAAATGTTGAAGAAAAGGGTTTTTCTGGTTACATGGAATTGATAAATCAAATTGCTGATGAAGGGGAAATGGATTGGGATTTGTGTATCAGTGAAGAAAATAAAGTTTCAACAGAGGGAGCTCTGCTTGAGGGTAAAGATAAAATACACAAAAGTAAGGAAAGTTCAAAGAAAGTAGCATTTGTAGATGAGCCTAAAACTAATGTTCTAGATAGTGAAAGTAAAAGTTTGAATCTAAATGAAAGCACAAGCAAAGAAGCAGGAATAATTGTTTTGCCTTCACCAGACATTTTGAAGAAAGATTTGAGGATGAAATTAGACAGTGAAGAGGATAAAAGCAGAAGATTGTATGATCCAGTATCTAATAAAAAAGGGATTTTAAATGTGAGTCATGACAGGCCTCAGAGGAATCGTGAAAAGGTGGAGTTTGTTGAGACAAGGGACATTAATCATGATGAGATAATTGATGCTAAAAGCATAAGAATAACATCTTCTGGGGAGGAGCTTTGGAAAGAAACCCAACATGGAGTGAGATCGTTAAAGAAACTATTATCAGAGGATTTTGACAGCCTTGAAAGTTTGGATAAAATGCTTGAGCTATCAGCAATGCTTCAAGACTTATTCAAAGAGTTGATAGTCAAGCATCAAGACTTATCGTTTAAAAATGATGTTGAAGGATGTTTATGGAAAAGCACTTTTCATAATATGATCAGCAAATTTCGTTTTTATCTTGATGAGGAAAAAGAAAATCCCCATATTAATGAAATTTCACAATGTTATTGGAATGTTTTACAAGATGGTGATGACTTTCTGGAAGATCTGCTGAATTCAATCCAGGAAGAACACCATTTTGATGTTCATGAGTTTGCTGCCAATCCACTGAAGATGTCAGGCTGTAAAAAACAGGTATTGTACTTGGCAATATTAATAATGCCATTTTTGCAACATGTTTGATAACTGAAGAGTGAAATATTAAAACTGGAAATGCTACCTTGCGAAACAAAGAAAATGTTACTTAATCTGTTTTAATTATTTGGTCGCTTCTTTGGCAATTGCTATAAGAGATTTCAAGAATTAACTGTCGAAAAACTTGAATCTTCTTTCAAACAATAAAGGAACTCATTTTTGCATCATAAACTTTGTTTGAAGGAAGTTTCAAGTTTCTCCCATGTCTATTTGCTATTTGTTTGCTATTCGTCTATTTGTTTACATTTGTTTCGTGCCGTAAAAATCTGCTTTATCTGCTAATTTGAAACTCTTTGCTTTTAGGTCAAACTTGCCGTTAGAAGTTGCCATCTCATCTTATTGTACCTTGGTGATCTGGAACGCTACATAGCAGATCTCAAATCTGACAATAATTATTCTAAAGCAAATGAAAAATATCAAAAGGCTCAAAGTCTTGCTCCAAAGAATGGCAAATCGTACAATCAAATGGCGATTGTCGCAGTGAAATGCAAACGAAAGCTGGATGCGTTGTATTACTACGTAAGAAGTCTAGAAGCAAGTAATCCTATTGAATCAGCGAGAGAAAGGTTGACTGGCATTTTCCAAGACATTAAAAGAAAGGTACGGTTTTTGGTAGAGTTAGAAGCCCGGTCAAAACTCACGAGACTAACAAGGCTCATCAAGTCAATGTTCATCAAAACTCATGAGAGTAATACGAGAAAAGTCTCTTCTTGCCATATATCGTCCCCCTCCCCCGTATCAATGTTGTTGTCGCGAAAAAAAACAACGCAAAGTAAAAGACAATCTGTAGAACATCAAAGAAATCCAGCACTGGATTGGAGGGGAGTTCATTTTCTTCCTATTTTGTACAGTGTTTATAAATTGATGCAACACTACGTACGGAAGTCTCATCGAGTTTTGCCCGCGATTGTAGATTTAACATCGAAGATCACGGTGAATTTTGAAAAACTTTTTGAAATCTCCAAAGTTGCAATAAAAAACGAAACATTTATGAATTGCCAGGCGAAAGTGAATTCGCAACTTTTAAGCTTTTTTTAATGACTTAAAAGCTATTTATCTTGGTTTATCGAAATCTCAATCTCAAAAACTCGCTTGATTTCACCAATTTAATACCAAAATAGCGTATCAGAATTTATTTTGAAGGTATGAGATGATGGATGGTTGTCACAAACGAATACCTTCATTTTGCTATTACAATGGCGGGTTGTCTAACTTTGGGCCAGGATCCCGGGGGGGGGGGTAACTCCCATATGTATGGGTACGGGATGTGCCATTTTTTGAGGTACCTTTTTAGGGGTGGAAAATAAATTTTGGCGTATCAAATTTGCTAAAATTACAAATTTGGGGTATCATTTTTGCTAAGATGATCAATTTTGATAAATTCACAATAACTGCCAAATAAATTTCAGCTGTATAACTCTAAAAACAGACTTTTGAGTATTTCTATGTACTATATTCATATTTCTTTGTGCACTTTGGGGTATACTTTTAAGAATTTTCATAAATTTTGGGGTCTATTTTTTATTACGAAAATGGCACACCCCCGTCACTGATCTATTGAAGTTACCCCCCCCCCGGGGCCAGGATGGTCTGACAGCGAGTGTCTTATCTCGTAATATGTCGAAATAAAAGTTGCCATAAGAGTAGTTTTGTACAGTTTTATCCTTGCTGGTTCTTAGCATATCGCGACTTTTTTTTTCTTGCTCCACAATTATTAAAAACTTCATTCTTTGATATTTTGACAGGCTGAACAGACAAAAAGCCAATCTACTGCTGGAGAAGTGGCAAGTTTTGCTGATGCAGTGAAAATGAATGAGCAAAAGAGACAGGAGACTGAAGAATTTTTGATGGATTATTCTAGGTAATAATGTGTTACATTAAAAGTTTTTTAGTCGCAAAAACTTCAGTATTGTGAGAAGTGCGAAAACATCTTGAACCACACTTTCCGTCTGACACTCATCAGAGTATTTACGCCAGAAACACAGAAATAGGCCGAAAATTTTGACTGAGGTGGAATATAAGCCCAGATGCAGATCGAAATGCACCAATTAGAAAGCGAAGCTACATTGGTATTGTGTTCTTAACACCAATCAGCTAGTGGGGTAAAGCGGGAAGACCAATTGAACAAGTTGAAGAGTCCAAGTGAGAAAGCGAACTAGTCTTTCTACATAAGGCCTGGCATTTCGTTTTTATGTTTGCAGATTTCAAAACGCTAAAATAAAATAACGATCTTGTCCTGTCGATGCTCGCTGTAATTAACGCCTGTCCGAAGCATGCTGTTTTGTTTGGTATAAGAAGAAGTTATTCTATGCCATGAAATATTAGTCGTTAAAATAAATCACGGTTAGCATTAGCCAAAATAATGTTTATTTAATTGTTATTACTCTACTAACCAACAAAGATGATCCTAAAAGATTATGCCATGAACAGTCTTTGCATAGCTTTCATCTTCTGACGTTTTTTCCTTTTAGAGAAGATGTCTGGGTCTTTTACCGTGCTGGAAGGTATTATAAAATGAAAATAACACCAAGTGGCAAGATTCAAGAAATGGGAAGCCATTCCGATGGAAATGATGAAGAAGGAAAGGAAAAGGAAACTACAAAAGTTTCTTTACGAGAGGTAATTTTATAGATTTAAATTCTTACTGTGTTCTTAAGCCTATGCACTTCATATTCTTACCCACAGCATGCTCATTGAATATATTATTTGCCAGCCTTTAATACTATACTGCATTCGCCAGCATGTTCATTTTAAACTATAGCTACTCGTAAAGCATGTTCATTTTAAACTATAGCTACTCGTAAAGAATGTTCATTTTAAACTGCTCTCGTCAGCATGTTCATTTCAAACTGCATTCGTTAGCTTGTTCTTTTCAAATTGTACCTGTTCTTCAGCATGTTTATTTCATTCGGTATTCGCCAGCATATTCATTGCTTACTGCATTCGTCAGCAAGTTCTTTTCTTACTGCATTCGTCAACATGTTCATTTCATACTGCATTCGTCAGCATGTTCATTTCATACTGCATTCGTCAGCATGTTCATTTCATCCTGCATTCGTTAGCATGTTCATTTCTTATGTTTTCGTCAGCATGCTCATTTTATACTGCATTCGTCAGCTTGTTCTTTTCGAACTTTATTCGTAAGCATGCTCATTTAAACGGCATTCTTTTCAGACATTCTTTTCAAACTGCATTCGTCAGCATGCCAATTTTAAAACTTTATTCTTCTGCTTGTTCATTTCATGTTTTGTATTGTACATAAGCATGCTATTTTCCTACGGTATTCATTAGCCTTATTTCACAACAATTAATTTGCATATACATTCAGTAAGAATCTCTTTCTCATTAACAGCTGAATAAAGAGTTCTTGATCTATTACCTATACATGCAAAGCAAGCTCTATACAAGAATCGGCTTTGAAACTATAATGGTAGTTTATCAGGATACATTAGGACCTTTGAAACTGTTGTTGAAACATGAAAAAGCTTCAAGCATGAAGCGAAGCAATCTGGTTAAATACATGGCAATTAATATTTTCTCTGTCAACAATCTGTTCAATAAACAAGGTAAGTGCAAGCTTTATTACAAATATCACATATTATAGTCACCTATATTATCACCTTGCCTACTGTTTTCAAACGCAATATTTCACATCTTTCTTGCAGATCATTTAATGGACGTGGTTCGTAATAGTCCCATTGACACTGCTATTATATTTGGGATGGACATGTGCTCACATATCGCGGCATACTGTGCAACGCTATTGCAAAGTTACACCAAAGAAAGTAAGGCATCGTCTTTGTTCGGCCCTGGCCAAACGTTAAAACAGTGTTTGTCAAACATTTGAACTTGGCTTCACAGGGCTTGACCATTTGGCCTCATCACAAAACATTGCTCGTCAGAAATTGCTGGCTTGATACAAGCATTAAATGCGCTTTATGTTTTCAAAAACATTGCTGAGCGACAATGTTTTGCTACGAACCAAACTTTTAAACATTGTTTGCAACGCAAACCTCAAATCTTTGACCGACAATGTTTGATCGTTTGGCCAAGGCCTTACAGTTAAGAAGCATAAACAAGGATAATTTGAGAACTTAGGAACTATTTAAAGCAAATCTACATTACCATAAAGCTCTGTTAAGCCCTGAGTACTTAAAAATATGAAATTTGCCAGTACAATACTAATGAATTGTTTTTGTCGCAGATCAGAAAATCTTGGATCAATTTCTGCCTGCCGTTCGAACTTGGATGAAATGGATGTGTGGCTACATGGATCTTATCAAGCAATCTTCAGTATGGTAAGTACATAAGAGCTTTTCGCCTTTTCTATGCCTGTTAGCAATGACTTGTTGAATTTGGAAATAATTACATATGAGAATGACTAGTGGTGAGTAAACCCGACTAAGAATCTATTAGTCATTGCTTAGGTTAGTCTTCTTCTACTTTTCAGTTCACCGCTTGTGTTCAGCACAGTAGCCTCGAGAGGTGTATCACTTCTATAAAATTGCACATACGAGATTTATGGGATTTATAAATCTCTTTGTCTATTATTTTTGTCTGTAGATGGTGAGCCTACTGCTTTGTTTGAAGACGTTTTCCTTGCTGGATTTCAACCACTGATTGATATGGAAACACCGTCAATGAAAGTTCCAAAAGATATGCAGGTAAATCTACTAAACAGCCATACTTCCTTAGCTTGGAATCTCAATTTTCAAGCGTTTTATCCCTAAAATCAACATTGTAAGAGTGAGAAGCGTAACAAGTTGCCTCTATATTACAAAATTAAGGTGCTGAATTCGAATCTGAAGTCGAACTGTTTCTGTGACGAAGTTTTGCAATGTTTTGAAAACGAAGCGCTGAGTTGTAAGATGTATTCAACTGCTTGGCTGAAAAACACCGACCGAAAAAAGGGATTTAATGGCACTACCCCGGTGAACTACCTACATTAGGATATGACTGGATTGCTGGTGCTTTTAAGAGAATTTGAAAGTGATACAGCCGTTCAAATCGTAGTATTTAGCTTTTCAAATGCATAAACTCGTTTATTTTGTAGGAATTAGCCGAACAGTTCATGAGAAGTGAGAGCTTGAAAGATATGACTTACATGATTTCTGAAAGTCACAAATTGCCGATTATTTTCAACGAGAATTCATCTTCGTTCGAAGTTTTAACGCCGGAGGTTCTGTTTGATTCTCCTGCGAAAAATGGCGAAACAGTTACGCTTGAAGAAGACGAAAAAGACCTTGAGGTAAAATGATAGTATTCTGAGGATGACCGGTACCTAATCTTTCTTATTCGTTTCTTCAATTTGTGTCTTTCATATATTATGCATTTATGTATGTATGGACATATGTCTTTATGTGTGTATGAATTTTTCAAGGCTTAGGCTTACATGTGCACTTGTTTAGGTCCTGGCCAGACGATCAAACATTGTTTATCAAACATATGAAATTTGCCCGTTTAGCCGCACAAAAATGCAATATCATTCTCGTCAATCATTTTGTGTTTGTTTTTGACCAGCATAAAAAGTTTTTGAAGATTTTCAACACCATTTGTAAGCAAATTGTGCTTCTCAAGCATTGTTTTGTGGCGTGGCCAAACATTGCTTGTGTAGGAAAACTTGAATGTTTGACCAATGATGTTTGATCGCCAGGACCTTATGTTTTGAATAGCAACGTGCTGTATTAATGTCCACGTGACAAGACCTGCGATGCCTGATTGGTAGGTATCACAATCCAAACAGAGCAAACATGTATACAAATGAAACGTGATATTTTCCTTTGCCAAGAATTCCAAGAAATTTGATTTTGGATACATGCTTTGTTGATTTTCAGGATGATGAAAGCGATGTTATTATTGAAGATGTTTTGGATGAAGATTCTGACGAGTGAGTTTTTGAATTTAGCTAATACGTTTAGACTTATACATTTGTTACGCATATTTCACTAAAGAATTTCTTCCACACCTTCTTTCACAACTTTTCCGGGTTTTGCTTTCCACGTTACTATAAGTTTTAAGATTTTTGTACATCTGAGGAGCTCGCAAATTTTAACCAATTTTTATAAATCGAGACCAAACAATGAAGAATTAATTAAGGGATAACAATTTATGGACAATTAATTTATCATTCAGGGAAAATTTATGGATAGACAATGAGTTCCTAATAACTTTCGCCGGTCCTGAATACTTGTAGATTATTTAGGTGAGTTTTAGAGATGATTTGGGACAAAGTGGAAAAAAGCAACTTGTATCAGAAAATTTGGGATGACATTTTTTTAACCTCCAACTTCTGTTTCCTTCGCTCGCATGTCAACCCCGCTTACTGACGGCTGGCGCCGCCCTGGCCGCATTCTTGTTCTATTTCAAACGTCACTTTACCGTCGCTAAATTTCCTTTGAGATATAAAATAATTTTCCTTGCTTTTTCTTTTTTCAGAGAGTCCAGGCATTTTAGAGAGCTAATGGTAATAGTTTAGAAATTTGCTTTTGTAGTTTGTAACTCAATGTACCAAGCCAATGTTTTACTTTAAAACCAAGTAATTGTACCAGTAAAACAAGTGTTATCATAAAAGTATTTTTGTCTTCAGGCTCAAAAGATGATGCTAACTGCAAAACTCAAGGAGCAAGAGCGAAGAGAGAAAGAAAGAATGGTAAACACTTTTCAATTTCTGTTTTACTTCTAATATTTTTAAAGACAGCAGAATTCCACAGGAAAGAAACACGTATTGGCAGCTGAACAGTTCAATATAATAGCTAGCAAGATTCAAGGGAACAACGCTCTACTGTTCTCCAAAGCGAAAACACTGCCCTCGAAGCTATAAACATATCATAAATATCGCTCAACTGTCCGTCAGTTTTCACTAGATGCATCTCACGAGTGGGCTTCTTATTTTGAACAAGGCCCTGGCCAAATAATCAAACAATATTTGTCAAACATTTATATTTCCTTTCCAAACAAATTATTTGAATCGCAAAACCCAGCTTGTTAATAATCATTTGCTTACGAAAAGCAGAAAATCTTTTTTAAATGTTTTATATTTACATTAGTAGCAATCTGGTGTGTCATTAGGCCCTGGTCAAACGATCAAACATTTTTGGTCAAACATTCGAAATTTGCTTTACAATAAATTTTTGACCGTTAAAAGAAAATTATGTTTGACAAGGGCCGTTTTGGGACATCATAAAACAGTCAAACATTTTGCTTGACAAGCAAATTTCAAATTTTTGACAATGTTTGATCGTTTGGCCAGGGCCTTACAATTAACATTTTTCATTACATTTTCAGGAGATTGTTAGAAGCAACACCTCACAAGTCCATATGATATCAGAGAACCATCCGAATTACATAGTTCCGGATACAAATTGTTTTATTGATAATCTGGAAGGATTGAAGAAGATCATCGATTCAAAGGATTTCACCATTATTCTTCCTCTGATAGGTAAGCTATTACAGATAGACGCACTCGCAATACAGGGGTGAATACAGGAATTCTGGGTTCTAAATTACACGTTTTTTTTATAAGAAGAACCTAAACACTAGGCTGAAATTTGGGTCAAACGTTCTTGCTATCTTCGAAACTATTTGAGATACTCACAAGCAAAGTTCACGACCGTAAAGCCTTGCCTGGAAACGCATTTTAAACATGTTTTCGAGAAGGATAGGGGGTGACAAGTTAATGCAAAATCGCTTCAAAATAAAAAACAGGCAGGCTGAAATCGATGCCAAGTGTTCTAATAAAAAAACGTGTATACCAGATTCACTGTGCAGTGTTTTCTTCAATCAATGTCCCAGGCATTCATTAACTTTTTTAGATTTCAAGGGGGCATAAATTGGAGATGTGCGGTCAAATACGAAGAGTGTTTCTAAATTCAAATCAAAATCCACAGAAAACTTTTGAATGTTTCTCGAAATGACAACTTTATCATGAAAAAATACTATACTTTTATTTGTTGTTGTAATATTTCTAACGAACAACTTTCATTTTATTACAGTCGTTAATGAATTAGATGGATTAAAGAAAGGCACAATATCGAACAAGTATCCTTCAGAGGCACATGCATTCCACGTTAAAGAGCGAGCAAGGTATACTGGTTCATTCCTCAATTAACTGTTTATAAGTATGAATTTTTGGATGCTTTTGTAGGTGTGAAACGGTCTTGAAACTCAGAGTTAGGTCCACTTTTTTCAAATAAGCAACTGGACTTATGTCCAGCCCTCAAAGCTGCTTTAAATTTTGGACGTTGAAGCACTCAAAGGTGCTTAAAAGTTGCTTAACATTTTTGTACCTAACAACTACACCTGACTTCATGGGTCAAAATCATCAACTGAGGGCTACAACACAAGACTTTTCGGAGACAGTTAGTGGTAACACGACTAATGGCTGGTTTATCTTTTATTATGAACATACATATTTTGACATGAATGCTGCAGCCTTGTTGTTTGACGTCTTAGTTAGTAATTCAATTGAGCCTTAGTTGCTTAATGTTAAGGTCAGTCCAGCCCCTGTTGCTTATTTAACAGCAGCTTGTTAAGAAAAGTTTGCATGTTTCCATGTTTCTGTCCAGGTTGTCGATAGAACTTCTCGAACAACGTTTTAGCGAAGGTGCTTCTCAGTTGAAAGCATTGACAAGTGTTGGCACCGAACTTGACACAATTGCATTCAGAGATGAAGAGTTGTCAAGAGACCAGGTAAGCATATACCGTACACTCGTCAAATTATATAGATATTCTCTCTCAAGCAGTTTTTTGGACGGTCTGTTGTTTTTGGACAAAATGTTACATGGCCTCATTTAATGGGTATTGACTGGGTTGGCATTCTATTGTTGTTTCCAAAAAAATGGGAAATGGTTATTGTTGAGAACAATAGAAGAAGAGGGGAATGTTTGGGCAAATGTTCCCCTAGTTAGTATGTTAAACGAGACCTTGAAATGTAACATTGCTTTTTGTATATTCGACATTCCTGAATGGTTGCCCTTATTGGTTGTCATAACATATTAAAACGATACTCTAAGATCGTCAGCAACGTCAGCAATACTCTAAGAAACAAGGAAGAATATCCTAGTTAAAGAAAGGGCCTAGGGCTGTATAACTTGGAGAGTTACTTGACGATTTCATTGAGCTCTATAGCTCAGTGGATACGTCGTTTGCTGTCTGGTCATGCAGGCCAGGTTCGAATCCCATCTATTGTTGTTTTCCACTTGTGGAAAAATCTGTCCTTAAAACCATGTTGCCTACATCAGTTAAGGTTTCTGATCATTATAACTCATATCTGTCTTTGATTTCAGGGTAAAAATGATGATATCATTCTATCATGTTGTTTGCACTATTGTGAAGAAGTCATGAATCGATACAGTTCAAGTGAGTCAAAATTGATCAAGCAATTATTTCTATACGCTTCCATGTCAGTTCATTTACCCTAGGGTGTGTTTTACTGGGACCAATTTTGAAAACGTTAGGGCGTGGCCAAGAGATCAAACATTGTCAAAAATTTGAGATTTGCTTAGCGTTAGGCCACGCGTCACAAAACATTGCTTGAAAAGCAGTAATTGCTAGATAAAGTTTTCGAAAAAGCAGTATTTGCTTGAGAACGTTTTCGAAAATTGAAAAACTGGTTCCAAGCAAACAATTTTTGACAAGCAATGTTTTCCGATGTGGCCAAACAGTCAAACATTTTACTAAACAATCAACTTAATTTAAGACAGCCTAGCTTTAAAATTTCAAGTGTCCAAAACAAGCTTACGAGTTTAAAGGAAACTTTTTTGTGTTTTATTTTTAGATGAAGGCCCACTGGTTGTTCAGAGAAAAGTTGTCCTGCTCACAGATGACAGAAACCTTCGTTTGAAAGCACACAGTCGAAATGTTCCTACGATTAGCATGAAGACCTTCCTCAAAATGGCCAAACTTTGAAGTAGGATATAATTTTGGTTTTTGCCGAAGAATTCCTGTAATCTGGTTAGAAATTGGTTGCATTTGTGCTGTTAATGAAGAGAGTTATGTAGGCCTAATGGTTGCGTTGGCCAAGGACTTGGATAATAACGTTCAACATTAGATCAATGGTTACAATACTGAGCGATGCAAGAGGGAGATACCAGTCGATGCAGCAGTTTTGCTTCAAGAAAATCTGCATTACTTACTGCCGTTCTCGCCAAGTTTCACTGCAAGCAGTTACAAATAGCAATCATTTAGAAATAGTAGTAGATCAGTGCCTGAATTTTCTCAGGGGTAGAGGAACACAGATGGTAAGGGTTAATACAGTATATCGGGGATAATGCGGAACTTTCAATGGTTACAACTTACAACGACACAAGAGCTCGCACTATCAGAAGAAGGACTGGAAAGCCTGATCTTGCAGAATGATTCAATGAAAGTTAAGATTTAAAAAACTTTGGCGACTTTGCTTGTATCACCGCTTAAAGTAGATGGTTCCGGGCATATAGAGTGTTTCTGCTGTAGGGCTGCTGTATAGTCAATATTAGAGCCAGGAAACCATGGGCTACAGAGAAAAGACGTGAAAGAAATTATACTTGCTTTTGGGTTTTATTTCATTGAAAGTCGTTACGGATTTTTTCCCTGTGTTCTTGTGTTGTGACGATTTCTTTGCTGAGCTGTTGTGTAGAGTTGAAATTTAGTGTTCTTAAATATCTGATTTAGTCATCTAGAATAGTTTAATATATAAATCATTTGAGCTTGAGAAATTATCTAATATCAGTTAGTGATAAATTTAAAGCAGAGCTTTGCTGAAATATTGACATTAAAAAAGTTTGGAAATAATGTATGTGGCTTTTGCTGTGTTAACATTGAGATGTCGAAGTATGCATCCCAAACAATGTTACAATGGGGCATGCATGGAGAATAATTTGTTGCATAGCTAAACCACTATGTGCAACGTTGAAATACGCTGATAATAAATGTCTTCAATACAGTGACTATCAAAAAAGCAATGGTTTGCAGTTCTGACAGTTTACCAGCTCTTGCGCTTGAAATTGATAGGGGGGTGGTTGAATCGAAATGAGGCAGGATCAAAATGACTGGCAATTGTTTTTGTCGCGTGTGGAAGAAAGTCAAGTTATGATTGCAAGGTGCAGCTTCTTCAAAGCACATTACAAGTCAGTTTTGTCTTCATACAGATTCCTTCCCGCATTCAACCATATCACAAGAATTATCAGCATTTCTGGCAGAAGAATGAGCTCTAAAAATGATGGAATCCTTTTGCAAGATGTTGTCAAACAGCTCGGGAATTTCGCATCGACAAACTTAGCTGAGACCTGGGACAACGTGGGCCTACTTGTAGAGCCATCAGGGTGTCACAAGGTCCACAAAATACTTCTAACAAATGACCTAACACAGGCTGTTATGAAAGAATCTATCAACAAATCAGTAGACATGATAATATCATACCACCCTCCCATATTTAAACCTTTAAAAAGATTATCTCAAGGAAATTGGAAAGAGAGAATTATAACCCAATCTATAGAAAATCGAATCGCAATTTATTCACCACACACGTCCTATGATGCAGTCAAAGGTGGTGTGAATGACTGGCTTTTGTCCTGCTTTGGCAGTGGAATAATTCGTCCACTAACTCAATCATTTGATGCAAGTGTATCCTCAGAGAAACCAAATGGCTGCTATAAGATTAGTTTGATCTTTGATGATGATTTGTCTGATGACTATGCAGCTTTAAAAAGAACTTTAGAAGATTCAAGCGAGGTTATAAGAACTGAGTCATCAAACAATGATTCAAGGTACTCTTTAGATGACATACCCCCGACCTCTCTTACGACTTTCTTTGCAAAGATACTTAATACTATACAGTGACTTGCAAGTTTCCACCAGTAAAGAAGGGCTTTTGCAGGTAGGGTAGGTAGAACCCCCTAAAACAGGTTTAATGAAGAATGTTTGCAATTTTTCACATTCCAGCCACGCCCAAGCCATGCCCACTTTGCCACATTCCAGCCACACCTACTATGCTTGGAAATTCATTCTGCACACTGCCTTGCATCCAGATGCTAAGTGAAGGTCAGCAATTTTTCAGTTGAGGGGGCTGGAATCCTTACAATTACATTCACATCTAGTCGAATGTAAATAGTAACTTTAAGCCCAAAACCCCATGTTTGCACAATGATTGAATGTGGTCATAAGTGTGTAGGCATTGTTCTGTTGACTTTGACAATAGTAAACACAATCTGCCAAACAAATAGTGGAAGAATGCCACAGCCCTACAACCCCCACTTTTAAATGTCCAATGTTAATAAAGGCACTTCTGACAAGAAATACCATGTCTTTTTCTAGGTTCAATCTTGATGTATATGTGGCCCCATCTGAAACTGCTCTTGCTTCTGTTTATGGTTTGATTCAACAAAGTAGTATTACAAGCAGGAAAACAGAAGTTGTCAAATTACACAAGGTAATAGTCAATGGGGGATCAGGGTAAAGTGCCCCCTTCCTTGGGCACCCTATGTAAGGTTTGTTGGAAATTCACAAAATTGAACAGTACTTCTCCTGTTCTTCAAACAATAGACCTATTGTTGTAGATTTGTTTCCATTGTTTGTTGTTGGAGTTTATTGCCTGGTGGTGATGTCATCAAGGGTGGGGCTCTAACCCTGGCCTTACTAAGCTCTTGACACCATCAGCTAGATTGGTTGTTGTATAAGACCTCAATGCGAATGCACCTTCAGAAGAATTTATTTATTCTTGTTCTAAATAATTTCTGATTTTCTAGTTGCCCTTATTCGGTTATGGTATGGGAAGGATCCTGCAACTCAATGAAGGCATCAGCATTGAAGAAGTTATTGCCAAAGTAAAGCAGCATCTGGGAATACCTCATGTAAGACTGGCTCTGGCAAGAAAAGTTTCTTTGCAAAAGAAGGTAGGACTTGTTGGCACTCTTAATTTCTCTGATACTACATTGATGCAGGATTGCAGGATGGTTAAAATCAAGGCCAAGAACGAAGGAACGAAACAAAGCTATGTATATATCTATCAATGAACGTAATAAAACGCTAATTCGTTAATGAGAATGAGGGAGACCGTGGGTGCGGGATAAGTTCGTACAAACGTAGTTTATGCAAATGACGGAAAGACCCGTCAGAGCGGGAGAAATTTTTCTTAACAATGTAGAAACTGAAATCAGTCAGATAAGATAACAAAGCAAAGTAGAAGGACCGGTAAAGCGAAATACATTTGTGTCTTACATCAACAGGAAATTAGTCTAAACCTATGGCTAAACTAGGAGACTTGTCGCGCGCGACACAGTATTTGGCGTGTCTCCCAGGGTGGAAAGCGAGTTACAAGCGAGCAACATGTCCCTCAAGTCATTTGCATGTTGCGGAGACAAGAAATGTTTCTGTTGTCTCCCAAAAACATTTGCGTGTCTCTTGCTACAAATGTTATCGCGCGCCACAAAGTTTCCGAGGAGGCTAAACTTTGAGACACCGAGGGGACGTCAATGTCACGCGTGACATGTCTCCTAGTTTAGCCAGGCCTTAATTCATACGGATGAGACAATTGAAATAGACCTGTGGAATGGAATAACTTCTAAACGGATTTCTTTTACAGTAAACGCTTTTGTTTTTAGATAACAACAATTGCCGTTTGCGCTGGTTCTGGTGGAAGTTTACTGAACGGGGTGAATGCTGACGTTTACGTGACAGGCGAAATGTCACATCATGAAGTACTTCATGCTACTGAAAGTGGAAGGACGGTTTTACTTTGTGAACATTCAAATACAGAGAGAGGATTCCTCAAAACACTCACCTCCTTAATAAGTGGCTGGTTTGACGGAATGGTTGTTGTAGAGACATCGGAAGAAGATAAAGATCCAATAACTGTTGTGTGAAACTCCCCCGGAACATTAGGTGACCTTCAATGAAATAAAACAATGATTTGATATAAGTAAGGGGGTGTTATTTACAAGGATAAAGTAAATAAGTTGTTTGTGATACAGAGAGCTTTATAGTTTTAAACGTCAAGTTTGATTGTTTTTCCTCAATGGCTGCATCACTCCTTTTCAATAGCCTGCGCCCAGCCTGACCCGAGGAAAGTTTTGAGGCTGTGCGCAGGCTACTTTTCAACTGAAAGTGTTGTTTGATATTTTTGAGAGGTTTTCCAATTCAATTAACAACTTGAGTTCAGCATTCAGACTAGGGTACAATTGCTAATTTTTATATTCTCGTTTTTGGAGATGCTGATTAAATGATGGCTAAAATTTTTTAAAGTTATTAGTCGGGGCCTTAGTGATGGCTACACAGCAAGTCAAAGAGAACGGAGACAAGCAAAGTCTGAAAAACGCATCCATTTCACAAATTAATATATAGGACTAGCTCGCCGACCCGCGTGCAGCACAGCATCGAGTCGCCAAGTCACAAATAGATCTTTCCAAAGAGTTCTGGGCCGGTGCGACATACTTCTGGAAGATCACGGACATACTGAGTAGGGGAGTCCTCTCCACATGCAATGAACTGTAATGCGGTCGCTTCAGGAAAGGCAGTGCAGCAGAGTTAACGCAAATGAAAGGATTCAAGTCTCAGCTTATCTGCTCAAGGACGCATTTAATCAAGTATTTTCCATTTTGTGAGTTACATGGATCTTTCTTCCTACGGTTCTGGAGATATTTACAAAATTTATTGTCGCAGATTCCTTTTCTTTCTTTATCTTCCATTATTTGTGAATTTGAATAAAAATTAGCTACCCATCTCTCCTAAAGCGACCGCAATCGCATGCGGAGATGATTTCCTTAATCAAGATGTCGGTCATCTTCCAGAAATATGTCGCACCGATCCAGACCTCTTTGAAATGGTCTATTAAGCTCCTGCGAACAATTGGCGCAGTGTCACGGGGGCCCATTTCACATAAAGAGATCTCTAGTCTAGAAATATTTGAAACGAAATTCTGTTGAAAATGTGACTTGCTTGAAAAGGTTGAAATTGAAAAGCAAAAACCCTAGGACTAGGGGCCTTGTGTTAAGTTCTGGTTAAGTGCTTGTATGCGGCCTTTTGCTGATAGGTGCTATGTTTAATACACATTTATATTAAAATTGATATCAGAGGAAAGCGAATTACTTTTTTAATTAATTAAAAAATCATCACAAAGTATACGGCTAATTTTAATTACACTGTCATTTCCATGGTGATGGCGGGCTCGCTTTCAGGCATGCGCGAGCACAGATGCTTTTCATCGGGATAAGCAAATATTGTCTGAATGATAAATTGAAGATCTGAAAATAAAAAACTTCTCTCTTCATGAGAGATTGTTTTAACTGGTCCTAGCTAAGGTTAGCTAGTATGTTGCTGAAGATATTATGGGGAGTTTATGTGTTTTAATTTTTCGACTGTGTTCAGTTGCATTAGTCTGCTGTATCGATGTTTCTGCAGAGATCAAAGTTGACGCAGGCGAGTTAGATCAATGTAAGTGAACACTTAGTTTTATTGTTGATATCGCTGTTATATACTTTGGGCTGATAGTAATTATGTGAATACTGGCAAAGTCTTGACTCTGTTAATGCTAGGAGGCAGTATAGCGAAGAGAAAGAGCTAAATGTCAGGATAGAAACAGAATTTGCGCAAAGCATAACGTTTCTTAGCTCCGGGGAAAGGTACTCCATTCTTTGAGCACTTCGAAGCAATCTTTGAAGCAATCCTAATGTTACTGCAACCTTATTGAAGCTTATTCAAGCAATGTTATTATTGCAGCAAGCAAACTTTTTCATTAAAACAATCATTTGATTGAAGCAATCTTTGTATTGAAGCAACCTTGTTATTGAAGCAACATTATTATTGAAGCAAGCAACCTCTTTCATTGCAACAATCACATTATTGAAGCAATCTCATTATTGCAGCAACCTTTTCACTGAAGCAGTCTTGTTATTGGAGCAGCCTTATTACTGGAGAAACTTTAGTATTGAAGCAATCTTTTGATGTAGCAATTTTGAAGCAATATCTCTCCTCATTTCGTCATTCTTTTAGCAAGGAAATAAGATCCCTGTTTAAATTCAAAACTCCGTCTAGTGACGAATGAAGAAGAAAATTGCGGGGGGGGGGGCTGAAACAATAACAACCCCAACTCCATAGGCTGTTACGGCCCTGCTGTCTATAGTATAATATAAAACGACCAGAATCCTTTTTATTTTGGAAACACCAAAAAACAAGGAAGGGAAATTTTCAAAATAAGGCTTACATTTTTGCATGGAAACCTCGTTATTTTTGGATTCTCAGGTGATAAACACGCTTCTGGTAATTTTAAAGTTTCATTATTAAACTGCATGGCCAAGTTAACACTAACAGTTATTTCATAATTTTCAGGGCTGAAACGATTCACTGAAGACCCGTTTTTCAAGGAAGAAGTAAAAGATATTTCCCAGGTCAGCAAAGAAGAATCTCCCGAAGATGAACATGAAAAACGAGATTTGTTTACTGCAATGAGAGATGAAGTGGACCAATTACTGACCAATGTTTTCAACTCAAAGATTCAATCTTTTCCAGCAAATGAAATCGTCATCCAAGCCATGTATAGACTACTGAACCCTAAAGGGGTGCTTACGCAAGAGGGTTTCACTGGATGGGGGTATGTACGAGCTTTATTCCTCTTTATTCCCTTTCATTTTCAAGCTTTCGATTTCTGCAATTTGGCGCAGAAATTTTTAAGCGAGTTAACTGCCCTTTGATGCCATTTAAACATTCGTAAAGGTTTATAACGATTCTTGAAAACGCTGCCGATGGACCAGTTGGAGTTTTTGGCCGTTCAGGCAAGCTTCAAGGCGGTGTGGCGTCGTGGCCTAATCCAGCTGGTTCGTGGCTCCTGGCTTCAGAAGCTCAAAGCCGGGATTGGAGCCCCAGCTAAGGTAGCGTCACAGTCAGGTCGAAGTCTCGTTTAGTAAACCTACTACTGAGATCCTAGCGACTGACGCTACATGCACCAATTCACCTTCACCTGTGGGCATGCAGACTCTGTTTTTGCAACAGTATAATGTTGACATAATCTACGCTGAAAAATATCTGCTTATTACAGTTTTTTTACCTATATTTGCCCTGGCCAAACGATCAAACTTTGTTTGTCAAACATTTGAGATTTCTTCTCAAGCAATGTTTGACCGTTTGGCCACATCACAAAATATTGCTTAGCAAGAAAAATTAGCAATGTTTTCTTGAAGTAATTTAAAAACATTTTTTTTGCTTGTCGCAAGCCAAAATGTTAGACGAGCCATGTTTTTCCGCATGGCGAAACGGTCAAACATTTTTGCTTGACACGCGCCAACGATCAAACATTGTCAAGCATTTAAATTTGTTTATCAAACAATGTTTGAACGTTTGACCACGTCACAAATATGATTTGATCTTTAACAGACAGATTTTTTTAGCAATGTTTGTTCAAAAACGTTTTTGCTTGACGCAAGCATAAATCGTTCGACGAGCGAGATTTCCTGACGTGGGCAAACGGTCAAACACTTTACATACGAATTTCAAAAGTTTGAACAACAATGTTTGATCGTTTTGCCAAGGCCCTAAAAGTAAGTATCCTCACCATTTCTCTAGAAACATCAAAACGGATGGCCGAGGAATGATCATGTATACTCGACCGTTTAACAACGAGAAAGAGCTTCTGGAAAACTTAAACAATTCAACTGGGATGCATTTA
>JACTAT010000173.1:135380-155000 GCA_014526335.1 Chrysaora quinquecirrha
TTAGCACAATCTCAGCCCTGGTTGCTTATTGAACAGTTGCTTATTAAAAAAAAGTGTATAATAGAAAATACAAATATTTCTAAAAGATTTACCTGCATGTTTTAAATTCTGTTTTCTTCAACTCTCGGACAATCTGGGCGATCTGCTTATGCGTTCTTGTGCCAAAATAAATTCTTGGGATTCTGAAGATGAAATATAAAATGACCTGCAGTAGTTGTTCAAGAACAAGAGATGGTGATATACATGCTAGCACTTCGTGCAGGCATACTGCACATTGCTGCCCCAAAAGGTGAAGGTGAAGGTGAAATAGTGTTTTAGCGCCAGCCGCTAGGATCTCAGTAGTAGGTTAACTAATCGAGACCTCGACCCAGGGTGTGACGCTACCGTGGCTGGGCTCAAACGCTGACCACAATGAGCTCCTGACACCACGAGTCAGCTGAATTACACCACGACGCCACAGCACCTTCCGAAATTCCTAATTATATTTGAAACATTTATGTATAATTTTTCATCTAGAATTTCCGCTAAAAAATATACTGGCCTTTAGGGAGTGGTTTCTCAATTGGCTGGAGCTAAAAACCACAGAGTCCGAGTTTTCAAGGAAATTACCATAGCATACGATGTAGAATTCACTCCGTCCAACTTCGTGATGATCACGTACGAGATCGAAAGTTGTCGTCAGACAATCGAATGTCATTTTCCCAAAATCGAACGTGATAACGTCATCTAAATCTTCAATAAAGAAACTGAAGGTCCAGTATTTTCTTCTTCGTTCCTATTCGTCTTTATACAGCACGAAATAGAACCGTCAACTTAACGTTGAAGGAATCGAAACGAAAATAGCGATAAACAGCAGAAACATTGTCGGGTATACTTGAAAGCTTCTTTCGTCTGACACTCCTCAGAGTAGCTACATATAGACGTCAGAAACAGACCAAAACCAGGGGCGGATCCAGACTGGTGCGACTGGTGCTCAAGCACCAGTCAGATTTTTTAAAGAATGACCTTTAAAAAAATTATTCCCTTTTTGCTGTTGATATCAGCTGATTTTCTTTGGTTGAAATGTTCTGTTCGAGCAAGAAAGCATTTATCATGCCTCTTTGATTCCTCTTTGTTGACATAATTGGCCTAAATTTTCTTTGTATTCCATCAACGAATCACTGTCTGTCTCACGCATAGAAATAAGGTCTCGCTATCAATGAGTTAATGACGTGTTTACTTTGAATGCATTCCGGAAAAACGCGGACCATTTTTGCCAGATGACAAGAAAAAACAGTATTGATTTGTACAGAGATACGTCATTGAAACCTTGAGCACCAGTGACCCGCATTTTTATAGTACTAAAATGAACTTCCACTGGTGCTCAACGTCACTTCCACTGGTGCTGAGGTAAATCAACCAATCAAAATGCAGGACTGGTGCTCAACGTCACTTGAAAATGCTCAACGTCATTCTCTGCTCTCTTAGTGACATTGGGGAAGAACATAGAATTTTTACTAACACAACAGTTGCCATCAACCTGTAGCAGTTGGTGATGGTGAATGTCTCACACAAGTCGAGTCAAAATCGTTTACGAGGAAGAAAGAAGAACTCGAATGATTATGTTGGAAATTCGTCTTCGTGTACATACAGAACGGACTGAAATTTTAGGTTAGGCCTAATTCAAAGAGTAGATTTTGTTAGTTAGGCCTTTGTTAAAGTTCTAATCATGTCAGGGAATGTTCTTGTCTGTGTCCGCATTCTCAGGGAACTTTGATAACGCAAAATCTTTTGTTTGAATTAGGCCAAGCCTAAATGCTTTCCGTTCTGCATGCACAGGAAGACGAACTGTAATAGCTATCTATTGATTCCCAACAATAAACATTCGAGTTCTTCTTTCTTCCTCGGAAACGATTTGTTTATTTAGTCATTCACAAAAATCAACAACCTTAATACCACGCCCCTCGGCCACGCCCATTATACAAACTGACCACGCCCATCGGCCACACCCTTTTCTTTTTGAGCACCAGTCAGATTTAGGGCTGGATCCGCCCCCTGAAAACAATTGACTGAGGCGGAGTTTATACCCAGATGCGGATCGAAATGTACCAATCAGAAAAGTTAAGCTGTGGAAATAAAAATTCTCCTTTGAAACGCTGCTATTTCAAAGTGGGACGAATCAATTCAGCGTGAGTCGGTGAAAACGATCGAGAGATTGTGGCTTCCAGTCCATCCCAAACACAGTTCTGTTTTAAAACCATAAGAAACAAGAAACAATTCATAACATTCTAAGAACTTATTATGCCCAAACACTTTTATTTCATGCCGGTCAAGAAACAGCATTTGTTACATTTGTAAACGGAAGGTTGTGAAACGCTACTATTTCGTGACAAATCCTAAATTCGGCATTGAAATCACCACAAATAGCCTGTCCGGGAGATTTCACGTCTTAAAAACTCGCACACCTTACTTGAAATCTTATTTCTTTGATGGAAATTCCTTGCAAATCCTTTTGTTTTAATAGAATTCTCATACACCTTATCAATGAATGAAAAACCCCTTGAGCTTGCCTACCTTGGCTTATCTTGCTTCATTTTTTCCTCGTCACTCATATTTTTCCTCAAAATTCTCAACTTCTCTTCATCAATCAAAGCTTCAGGTGTTTTTGTAGCATCTGTTGTGAGTTCCATTTTCCAGTTAGGTGGAGCAACTGGTGGCTCCTTAAGATCGACATTTGGAACTGGCTCTATTGGTGTTTCCAAGCTCTTCTGCCTCTTTGAATTAGGCAATCCCTAGAAACAAAATAACAGGCTCCATTGTATCATAGTAATAGCTACTTCTAAGAATAGAGATTACTTCTAAGAATAGAGATTTATGAGCACTGAGAACTGTTTCCATTCAAGATACTTCAAGGGAAGAAACTCTTGTGGGAAGAAACTTTCACGTTCTTCACGTTTTAGCTCAAGTTTTTTTCATAAAAAAAGATATGTCGTGTTTCCCACGGAAAAAATTCCAGAAACTTTACTCAGGCCCCGGCTAAGGCCCATTTCAACTTCGTTCGCATTCACTGTTCGCGAACGGAAAGCGATTTGGATTTCCACTTCAAGCAAATCTCAAGCTACCGAAAATATCCCTTTTGCGGCCAAAATTGATTGCGAAGGCTGTCTTCCGTTCGCTAGCGAGCGGCGAACAGCAAATTCGCTAGCGAACATCGATTGCGAACAAAGTGGAAATGGGCCTTAAAACTCCTAATGTGCCGAAATTAAGTTTAACAGAAGCATGACCTTGGCACGACAGTCAAGTTAAACATTGAACCTAATGGGCGGAGTTTAAGGTTTTACAAAATGATTTTGTGTCTAATATTCATGAAATGTTAAGATACATGAAACATCATGTCGGAAATCCCATTTAAAAGTCAAATTAACTGGAGTTTATTCCCATAAAATATAAGTTTTTTCAACTTCCCATTTTTTTTGATCCACCAAATTAATTCCAAACATTTGGCATTCTTTCGAGTCACGAAAGAATCTTCCCGCAGAAGTTTCTTCCCTTAAAGCAGCAAAAAAGGTGAACATGGTTGTTGCCGCTGCCTATTCTACTAAAACAACAAAGCAGAAAGTTGATCAACATAAAATTTAAAATGAGAGACCCCTACCCCAGATGGTGTTCTAAATCTTTTTCTTGCAGATTGAAAGTCAGGGTCACTATCATCATTTCCAACATCACCATCTGAAAACATAGATTAACAATTTACAACCTTTGGCTGGAGTAGTCTTATTTCAAATTTGGACTGTCTTAAAAAAGCAAGACAAGCTCCATTCTAGATCAAATGTTTTGCCTTGATTAAGCTGGTCCGTTTTACCTGCAAAACTTGATGTAGATGGAGGAATAGGGGAGACAAATTTGGCTTCAGCTGCATCCTTCACTGTGTCTGATAAAAGGAAAAAGCAATTTGATATAAACTTGTAGAGAAACGGTCAAATAGTCTTTGAGCAGTACACAAGTTAAAAAAAGCAACAAACAGCAGAATTTGTTTTGGGCATACTTATAAGCTTTTTTCACCTGACATTCCTTGGAGTATACAATATAGCATCTCATAATATAGAGTTGCTAGACTCACTACATAAGTCCCACTACTTCGCTTGCTGTTGTTGTTGTTGTTTTCTACAATCGCTCAGTGTGGAATGACAAATCAAAATAAGGGGAGCGTAAACTAGAGAGTCGTGTCGTGAGTCTATAGGGTTGCATCCAGTAAGCAGTGTTTGAAACACAATGCCAACACAGCGCTACTTTTTGATTAATGCTTTTCAATCTAATCTGGATATATATTCGGCCTTTTTTCAAGTGTTTAGGTCTGTTCGTGACTTTTATTCTCTGAGGTATGCTCAAAAATGTTTTGGCTGCTTATCTCAATTTTGAAGTTTTGTACAACTCAAAAACTACTCTGAGGAATGTCAGACGGAAAAGATTTTGCGATTGTCCAAAAATATTTCTGCTGTTTTTGCAACAAACATTCCAAAAGCTGAAAAAATAAAAAAAACCAAGTGCGTTGTAATACCTTGCAAATCATTCTTGTTGGCATCAAAATATTTTGAATGCTCTCCAATTTCATTATTGGGTGGTACAAGGGTTTCTGGTTTTTTCTCACCTAAAAAAGAATTAATTAGATTGTTAGTAAAATATAGGGTTTGTGACCTAAATAATGCTCTATAATGTTTTAAAAAGTTTTAGTAAAAAAATCAAATACAAAAGAATCAAAATCATAAAATATTATGGTAACTCAAACGATTCTTTACCTGAGGATTTTGGAGTTTTTGCTTTTTCTGAAAAAAAGAATTTATTTTTATTTTCATTAGCAGTTCTTAAGGATTTCATAATGAAAGAACAGAAAATTTCTTTATAGTTCAGTGGCAGCAAGTTGACTTCTAAAGTGAGGAGTTGACTTGGAAGGTCGGTAGGACCAGATGTGCAACAACTTTACTGTGGCAAGCTAGCAATGTGGCCAGTTGACGTTGTAACCAAATAATCAATTTAACCACAAATAAATTTGGGTTTTATAAAAGTTTTAAAAGAAATTCACCTCTCTCATGTTTCTGCCAGGCAAGACTTGAGCACAACAGAGCAAGCGTTTTACCACTTCCTGTAGGACTTTCCAGTAAACAATTTTGTTTTCTATCTAATCCTCTGATGATCTAGATAAAGTTCAATTGTAATTATAAAATAAAGCCGATCAAATAGATATTTTGGTAAGATCAAATAGATATTTTGGTAAACTGTCAACAGCATTGAAATTTTTTGAAATCACAAGATGAAGTTTTTGATGCGTAAAAAATCGCATAAAGATCGAGTGGGGGTTAAAAGTCTCACCAATTTCATTTTTAGCTGTCAAGCCTTTATAGAATGGGGAACTTTTGAATGTTCATAAAACTAAGAACACAAGTGCTAAGATAGTGAAACTTTGTACATAGAATAAATTTTTGATGTTTTATGCAATTTTTGCATTAAAAACATGATAGAGGCTATACCAATCTTGCAATTTCAAGGCTGTCGATCGTTTAGCCTACTGAATGGCATCATAAATATTACCTAAATTATTTAGGTAATATTAGGCAATCACATGTATTTTATGGGTTTTCTATTATTTCTGATAAACTTGACAAGGTCATCATAATCAAAAATAAAAATCTAAAACCCATTAGGCCTACTGGCTAATAAGTAGGCCTACTAGAATCCGTCGTCATCGTCAACACGTCAAGTAGACAGACGGTAATAAATGTAATTGCTCAAAATGATGATGAAGTCTTCCTGCATCGCCTGAAACTTCCTTTCGTTTCCCAAAAACTACTGACTGAAATTAAAAGGTAGCCACACCTGTGCTAAACTTTCTTTAAAAGAAATTTCTTGCCTTGCTTATGGCTAGGCCCATTTTAGCCAGGAGGTCAAAAACAAACCTTATGCATCATGGTGATCTGGCTTGGGTATGCCTTTGCTGGAAACGGTACTCGAACTCCACCGATGAAGTAGATCTGTCCATTTCGATTGCCCGAAGAAGCTTTTCGATCGGTGACTTTACCTTCTTCTTCCATTATTTATATGATCAACAAGACATCAACAAACAGGGGTACAGTGACGAAAAATTCGGCGCCCATTCTTACCATGCATTGCGCACGCTCCACGCTCATGTGCTCTAAACAAAGGTGGGAGGCAGTACTAGGACGCGAAATAAACTGAAGGAAAAATAATGTCCCCCATGCCACATGCAAACTTTTCAGTCAGTCACAGGAGTGACAGAGGGTTAACTGATTTTCAATGATTATGAATAAATTTATCCATATCAGAAAATAGCTAGATTTCTATACAGGAGTTAGTTTTAAAATGGCTTTGAAGATCCACACAATTAGGCAAAAAAAGTTCACAAAATTAGTGTGTCTTGATCTTTAATTCAGTCGCTTGACAAGATGATCACGTCAGCCACTACAAACAGAAATTAAATGAACAATGTTATTTGATGTTATTTGGGTAGGCAGGAATAAGGAAAAACAAATGTCTTAGGTCAAACGATCAAAGATTTGCAAACATTAGAAATTAACTTGTCAAGCAATATGTTTGACCGTTTGGCCATGTGCAAAACATTGTTTGTCAAACATTTCTTCTTGCACCAAGCCTATTAACTATTTCTTTCAAGAACTTTTTCTTAATCATTGCGCAACAAAGGTTGTAGCTTTTTGGTCATTCTCAAGCAGTGTTTTGTGACCTGGCAAACATTGCTTGTACAACAAATGTCAAATGCTGAACAAACAATGTTTAATCGTTTGGCCAGAGCCATAAAGTACGTAAGAAGTATCAAAATATAATACCGCTGTCATTTCTTGATCAAGCGGGGAATCGTCTTCCATTGCCTAATAAACGAAAAAGACAGGATATAAAGTTCAGGAGAAACCTTGACATTCTGGTAATTTTTTGCACAAATTCATTTCATATTTCAAGTCAAAGCTTTTTTCAAAAAGGCTCTGACGGTTTTTTTTACTGTAAGATACAATCTGACATCTCAAGAACTACAGGCAGTCGTATTTTCGTAATATTCAAAGATTCGGCCGAAACTTTACAAGTACAGGAAATACTGTAGCCACACCACTCTGTCACTAGTCAGGTACGTTATCCCAAAACCACGAATCAGCCCTCCGTTGGGTGACAGAGAAAAAGAGGGTTTTACCAGAAAGCTAACTGGAACATTCTCTTTTTGTCAATCTCATCTTCTCTTAGTAGCTGGTTGGTTGTTGTTTTTCCAGTTCCCGACAACATTCCACGTCTACTGCTGGCTGGCGTGGCAAATCTTCAGGTCTCATTCGTTCAGCAGTCATTTTTGAAATATCAAAGTCAGGCCGACCTATTCACTGGCACTGAGGGTAGTTATCGCCCAAACGTTTTTCATGTCCCCAGTGGTTCTTTAACGTGCCAATTAATTTTGAGACAGGCCTGCCATTTTACGTGATCATCCGAGTCACAGAGAGCAAAGTTTTTACACCTTGTTATTTGTGCTCCTGATTTTCGCAATTTTCAAAGACTCTGCAGAGAATTTACTAGTACAGAAAATTCTGTACACACAGCGCTTCACCACTAGGCAGGTACCTTATCCAAAACCCTCGACTAAATCCTCCTGGGGTTTACAGAGAGAAGGCCCTAATAGAAAGCCAACAGAAACAGAAAGCTCTTTTTTTCAATCTTGCTGTTTCTTATTTTCATTTCAACTTGTCGTTCCTTATCTGATCACCCCTACCCTTTTAGAAAAAAGGTGCCTAATATTCACTAGAATACCTTACAGATGAGGTGAGATTGTTAATAAGTAGGAACAAACCTCTTGAGTAACGTCATTCTGATAAGAAGAATCTTGCGGTGAGAAATTGATTACGTTTGGCTCACTCTCTTTTGAAAGCACCAGTTCAGCATTTTTAAGTTCATCTGGGTTCCTCATTGCATTCGGTGTAAGTCTAAGAATTGAATATAGCAAATACTTTGAACTTCAAGCCAAAGACACTTAAGCTGGGCAAAGCTTATTAAAGTTAAGTCGTATCAAGTCGTTTCTATTTGCTCACTATAATTCGAATTTAGTCGTGTTAAAACTTTTAAACATCGACCAAATCACGGTTTCGAAACAATGCAGCTTGCTGTTGCATTTTCTACCAGCAGTGAATTGTTATATGACTAATCTGATTTGACAAAAAATAAGAACGAAAAAAAACTGAAAAAAATTACTTCAACCATTGCTTATGTTTAGTCTAAATTAGTCTTGAGTACTATGTCAAAACTAACATTAAACAATTTATATTTTATTGAGGAAAGCAAGCTAAGGTAAAAGAAGAAATAAGCAAATTTACTCTTATCCAAGCTAAGGAAAGCCAAGCAGAGCGGAGTGACGAAAGCTGAGCCCAAGCCAGTTAGGCTGAACTCAGCGACGCCTAGCGAAGCCACGCCCAAAAAAAAGCCAAGACAAGTCAAGCATAGCTAAGCCAAGCCAAGTCTAGTCACGCTAAGCCTAGCAAAGCCTAGTCTAGTCAAGCCAAGCCTAGCCTAACCAAGCAAACCAAACTCAAACTAAGCTAAGCTAAGCTAAGCCAAGCCACGCCAAGCCAGGGATAGCCATGAAAAACAAGGATAAGCAAAGTCAATCTAAGCCAGGTCAAGCATAGTCAAGCTAAGCCAAGTCTAGTAAAGCCAAGCCTAGGCAAGCTACGCAAACCAAACTCAAACTAAGCTAAGCTAAGCTAAGCCACGCCAAGCAAAGCCAGAAGGTAGCGAAGAAAAACTACGAAAAGCAAAGCCACTCCAAGCCAAGTCAAGCTTAGCGGAGCCGAAGCAAAATCAAAGGAAGCAAGAGTAAAGTAGAAATCAGGAAAACAAGTTCTTCTTTGAGGTTTTCGACAAAAAAAACAATGCTACGGTATAAAAAGCAAACCAGGTTACCAAACACACTAAGCCAATGTGAGCAAATACAGTAAAAATAAAACAGGGAAAAATGAACACACTGCGAGTACTTACACCATTGCTCTGTGGTAGTGCTCTAATGCTTCTGTTCTTAAATTCTTCTCACATAAACAGTCTCCAAGTTGCTGATGCAACCGAGCAGTTGACTGTAGCTCTAGCTGTTTTCGCAGACTGTAAAGAAACCATTTCAAATAGAATACATTTACTCAACAAGTTTAACCTTTAGGCTCTGGCCAAACGATCAAACGTTGATTGTCAAGCATTTGAAATTTGCTGCTCACACAAACATAATGTTTGACGGCTTGGCCACATCGGAAAAAACATCGCTCGTCAATGAATTTTCGTCTGATGCAAGCACAAAAAGTTTAAGAAATTTTGCAGAAACTTTTGCTGAGCTTGTCAAGCAACTGTGACGTGGCCAAATGGTCAAACATTGCTTGCAAACATTCCTTGTGATCGACAACATTTGATGGTTTAGCTCGAACCTTGATTTGAAAATCTCTATATCTATAAGAGATGAAGGCTGTCTTTACTGACAGCAAGCAATCAAGTAGTTTTATACAAGCCCAGAATATGGTATTGAATTGGCAAAAATTTGGCTTTCGCGATATAACAGCTGCTACATGAACCATCTTTACAAACACCCCCAAACATGGCTGTTTATATTACAGAATAAGCTTTGTCTGTTTACTTACAGAAAAATAGCTGAGTCGAAGTTTCTCTCTTTCATGAGAATGTCGACGAGAAGGTATGCAGCTGGAAGGTATGAAGCGTTGCTTGCCAATGCTTTCTCTAGTACTGTCTTGGCCTATCAAAATATGCAAGAGATATAACTTAATTAACCTTATAAGACAAAGTCATATTAGTGAAAATTTTTCCGCAGTAAACATGAGAATTTCCGAAGTAGCTGATTAGAGAAAATTGAAGGCCTGATATGATTAGAACAGGTCTCTTAACTTCTACCTTCTGTCTTTAGTTCCACGAATATTTGACTGATAATGAATGAACCGATTACTTGACTCCTAACTTATGTGAACATGTCAACAACAATTCAGAACTCATATGATACAATTCATCGTAGTCGCAAGAGCGCTCAGGTAGTCTACGACTGACGGGAATCAGTTGTCAAATAAATTACAGAAGAGACAGAAGTAGAACATGCCCAACTGCCTGGAACTTTGTACCGAATGGTTGCGGTCAAAAAAAAATAATCAAGGATTCTGCTGTATGTCGATGATCGATACCTTGTCTCTAGTTTGAGGGTCCTTGGTAAGCACTCCAGCGTACATCTGAAAAAAATAACCCAATTAATAAACTGACTGGACCTTTTGATCTGGCACTTGGATTCTACGGTAACGGTTGAAAAATACAAAAATAACTAAGGACTTTACTTACAGTTAGTGTTCTAGCGTTTGTACCAATTGTTTTAAAAGCATTCCTTGCAATAGTTATAGCTTCACGTGTCTGACCAGATGAAATGTAACAATCAACTAATCCTAAAAGAGAAAAAACGTTTAAATTATCATAGCAAACTATAAGAAGTTATAGCAAATTATTTTACAAAAACTGCGTAAAATATGAAAAAGAATCTTTTTAATGATGCCGGTTTTTCGGCATCAGCATTTCATTTCATACCATACCGCATTCGTCAACTTCTTCAATTTTTTATTTTTCCTTAAAATTTCTCCAGACTGTTCATTGCATACATTGTATAAACATTGTATACAGTATTGAAAAAAATGTCAATTTCATACTGTATTCTGTATGCCATTTAATGCTGTAGGTCTATTCGCCAGCATTCTAATTATGTACTATATTCGTCAGCATGTTCATTTCATGCAGCATTCGTCAGCATTCTTATTTTGTACTGTATTCGTCAGCATGTTCATTTCATACTAAGTTCTTCAGTCTGTTCATTTCATATTTCATTTGCAAGCATTAAACTTCCTATTGTATTCGTCAGCATGTTCTTTTCTTATTGTATTCTTGTTCATTTCATTCTGGTTTCTTCAGCATGTTCAATTCATTCCGTATTTCAACAAAATATTCATTTAGTGCTACATTTGCTGGCATCATCATTTGTCAGCATGTAAACCCAAGTTGAATTCTTCAGCATGTTCAGGGCTGGGTTTATTTAGCACACACCGTATGGATATAGACTCAATTTAAATTGGAGGCAAATTCAGTAAGATATCGTACTGTATTCATTTCAAAATCATATCGAAGAAAAAAGGATCCAAACAGTCAAGATCAAAAACATCAAATAACCTCCAACATACCTTGATAAGCTTCGAAGTAAGTCGGTGCTAACCTAATTGCTTCTCTATAATGTATGAACGCCTCATTTTGTTTCTTCAAAGACTGTAATAGGGAAGCTGTAAAAGGTTTAATAAAGATTAAACAAGACAAGCGATTAGAGGGGGAGGAAAGTTAACAACGGAAAGTAAAGTAGGTTATATGTTTTGGTTCTTTTTATCACTTGGACACTTCTATAAATTCTACTGGTCTCCCTTTTGCATTCCGCGAGCTGACTGGTGTTGAAAACATAATAACAACTCAGCTTAGCTTAGTAGAGTGAGTGGCCAAGCTTCTCAGTCAGCTCTCGTTAGATAGCTGATGTTAAGCTTGGTCGTGTGAGGTCAGCATCTGGATGGATGACTTTCCAGATGGATGACTAAACAACTCACTCTGCCGTCCTTCGGAAGGGACGTTAAACTAGGGGTCCCGTGCCCGGATGCGGCATGCATAGTAGGCCTAAATTAGCTGAAAAAGCTAGAAATAACAGCCTACTCAAAATAAAGTAACAACAACAACAACAAAATGGCTAAGCAATCGTAAAGCACTAATTCTTTACGCTAAATTTTTTCGCTGAGGACAGTCTCCGAAAAACGCCGATTAAAAAGTTGGTGAATGGTGATATGGTGTATTTAGCGCCATTCACTGAAATCTCAGTAGTAGGTTAACTAATTAAAACCTCAACCCTAGTTGTGACGCTACCGTACCTGGGGCTCAAACCCTGACCTCGATGAGCCTCTGACATCACCAGGATAAGGCCACGACGCCACAGCATCTTTATAGATACCTTTAGATTTCTTTTAAGTGGAGTGTCTTGAGTAATAAGATAAGGGGAAGTATGTACATACAAACAACCTCCGTATTCATAAAAACAGTCTTCTTTTGTAAAGAAAAGTGGTCCTTTTACCTTTTGTGCGAAGTAAACAGCCCGAGTTTGTCGATTAGTGCATGAACAGTATTGTGCCATTGCTACCCAAGGTTCAGTTTTAATCTGACTCACTCGTGCTAGGTCTTGAGCAAGGCTAAAATTTAACAGTAAAGATTACATACAGTACAGCAACAGCTCCATAAAGCACCCTCGGGGGGGCATCTAATTTTGAAGACTTTTAAGGCGCCAGAATTTAGTGGTAGAACATTATAGTACATTAAAGGCAAGATCCCTTGATTAAAATTGGCAAAGGCTTTTCTGATAAAAGAAAGCAATAACCAGCCTTTCATGAGCAAACGATTGTACTCGTTCCTTTTGACATAGGAGGGCTGAATAAATGAAATACTTAGAGTAAACTGCATATAAGCTGACACCTGATACGCATTTAATCATTAATGCACTACAACAATTGCAATAATTACATTGACTGGGATTCAATCCAGTTTCCTTCTGATGGCTGTGGATGAGACTGGTGGCTGTAAGGACCTCGAATTAGACCAGCTACTTTGTTGCACTTTTAAGTGCAGTTGAGTAGTCAACTGACTTGTTGTCCAGAAGTTAATTGGTTCGATTCCCAGTCAAAGTAATTATAACAATTTTGGTCGCCAACTTATGATAAAATATCAACGTAGGCCAGTGATATTAAAGTGATTCAAAAATAAAAGCCAACCACTGAGGGGACATGTTGCCTTTAAATGTAAACTTTTAAGTGGGAATAAATCATGTAAGAGCGAACACAGGAAGCCATCTTTGGAACTAAACTTTGGAATAATCTTGCATATGATTGTAAACATGCACCTACCCTTGCCACTTTTAAAAGAAAACTTAACAATATTTTTTAACAATGTGTATTATGTATCTATATTGTATAAAAAGGTAGCACGACCCCCTGAAAAGCAATCCGTTGGGACTGATGGGGTTACCGTGGGTAAATAAATTTAGATAGATAGATAGATCAGGTGTACCAAACCAAGGATTATCAATCAAGCTATGAGGACAGATATGAGGACAAATAAGTTCAGAAAAGATCAACTTCTTACGTTTCTAGTTCACCAGTCGCTGAAGAATCCTCTGCTAATATGTGAGAATAGATATCCATTCCATTAAGACACGCAGGATCAAGCTCTCGAACCTAGAAAAAGCAAAATGAATTGAAAAAATATCAAATTTTCTTATGATAAATCAAAACAGGTACAGAAATCAGGAACTTTAGGAACTAGAGCCTGAGCTAGGTTCTTTATACAATAAAAAGCGTGTAAAAGAATTTAGTACGCACCAGGGTTTTTTTCTAAGTATACCTAATGCGATAAAAAACAAATGACTACTTACACGTTTGTAGCAATTTATAGCATTAGCTTTGTCTCCAGATCTCCAGTGAGATTCAGCTTGGCAGCAAATAACATTAATGTTGTCTCTCAGGGTCTGAAATAAATATTCTGCCACATGAGCTCACAAGTAGCCACACAGAAATAAATGCTACATACAAGTGTATACAAGAATGTTGAATTATGGCTACAATCCTTGCCAAAATAGTTGGAACGCTCCCTTAATTTTCCATACTTTCTCTGCTCCAACTACCCCTCCCCCTGATATAATGTTTATGTCTCTACAACTCTGTTGCTGCTGGCAAAAACGTGGCTCCAATATTATAGATCACTGTCTTGTCTACCAAAATCAACATTGTACAGGGAGAAAAGGGGGAAGAGGGGAGACGCAGGACCGTGAAATTGAGATAGCATTCATAGCTCAGTTTCTTATTCTGTCATTATGAAATATTGCCCCGTGCCAACTATTTTTGGCAGGGATTGTATTTTTAGAAAGTACTGATGATGCCTTATGGAGCTGTTGCTGTACTGTATGTAATCTTTACTGTTAATTCTGTAGCCTTGCTCAAGACTGAGCACGAGTGAGTCAGATTAAAACTGAACCTTGGGTAGCAATGGCACAATAGTGTTCATGCACTGATCGACAAACTCGGGCTTTTTAATTCGCACAAAAGGTAGGATGACCTCTTTTCACAGTATCTACATATGTAAAACAGAACTGTTCGTAAGTTTGTTTGTAGGTATGTAGCTATATATGTTCGCTTATAACTCAAGACAAATCTAAAGGTATCTATGAAGATATCTATGGGAAGGGGCTGTGGCGTTGCACAGTACTGATGAACCAATAAGAAATAACTCAGACCTGGTTTTCTAGACTCTTGAATACTTGAGCTGCTTCTGCAAATAAAAAGATAGGCCTGATAGGGTATAGTCAATAGAAAAAAATGTTCTAATATTTACTGACTATGGATAGGGTACACAAATAGAATTGTCTTAAGCCTATAATAACTGTTTCCGAGGGCAATACCAGGAAATATTAACCCGAAGCCATCAGTACAATACCGAGCTTGCGAGGTTTTGTACATAGGCTGAGGGTTAATATTTTCGGTATTGCCCGAAGGAGACAGTTATTATATAGTTTATTACCCTATGGACAGGGCCGGACAGGGCATGGTCCCTCATGTTTACAAAACTCGTGTTTTGTCTTCAAAAGAGTCGTACATGAAGCCAATACAACCACAACGAAGCTGCGTTCTAAACGTCGTACACATTCGACTTCTAGTTGTGACGTAATGAGCAGGCATTATCAGATAACAATGTCCTATCACTACGTCGAATTTGAACGTTTTCAGCCAGTCAGATTGCATAACAGAGTTGCTGCCCTGACCGTAAGGTAATATTATGATTTGTACAAACTTCAAAATTGCGAACAATAGCGGAAATATCTTCGGGCATACTGAAGCTATTACATAAGTCGCCAGGCACTGAAGCCGAGTACTGAAGCTCTTATGCAGTATAAGCCATAATTGTCTTTCGCTTACTTGTGTGCTTATTCAGCGATGCGAACGACTGTCCTTTGATAAACAGAGACATCCTGAAACCAAACAAAAAATCGTTAATATCAGCGTATAGTAAAACAATCAAATGCAAAGAAAATTTCTAAAAAATGCAGTAACAAAAGATTAACTAAAACAACTACAAACTTACCAATCTGGTATAGATCCTAATCCACTTGATGTAAGTGAAAGGTTAAGAAGCGAGATCACTTCTTGGACAGGAACACCAAGGGAAAGTACATTACTAACAGCATCAAGAGCGAATGGGCAAACTCTGCAAGAGAATTACAAAATGTAAAATCAAAGATCTTTAGGATATGCTTCGGTTGCACTAAGAAAAACAGAGGGAGGTGGCGGCAATTCATTCTAACTCTGTGATTCATTCTAACCCTTTAAGAACCTACAATCTTAGTCAAAATCGTCCGAGACAAGTTGCTGGTCAAAATCGTCCACTCCTATGGGGGAGGGGGGCTTCCGGCTAGTATGTCTACATAATTGTGGTCTTTATAATTTTGGCCATGATTATGATACTGAAAAACCCCATCCTGTAGACTAATTTTTCACCTGGTTAACATTTGCCTCGAAACTTCGTATCTGGAGAGATATTTTATATTGATGGAAGAACATGGAGGGAAGAGAAATTGGAGAAAAGCAGAAATGATAGCCTATGTGCAGCCTCAAAACTTTCCTTAGGTCAAAGTCAACGGTCAAGGTCAACGGTCAAAATCAACTTTTCTTAAGAATTAATTTTAAAATAAAAGGTCAAAGTCAACTTCAAAAGGTCAACGGTAAAGGTCAGTGGTCAAGGTCAAAGTCAACGTCCAGGAGGCTGGACCCACGCTAAGAAATGACATATTCAGGGTTTGAATGAGAGGGGAAGAGACTTGAATGATTGTACAGCCTCATTCAGACGATGACAAGCAATGCTAAATTAGGAAGGTGTAACAAGTAACGGTTGCTTTAATATAAAAGGGAGAATAGACAGTTTCAACACGTGATATCGAAGCTTTTGAATACAATCTAGATGTGAATTTGCTATCTCATCGACCAAATATCTTAGTTTAATCGAAGTCATTCACAATACAAATTTGAGTAATAATATGAAATCATCTACGATACCTCAAAACCTCTTTATAACAAGTTATTGCTGATCTGAAGAAGAGAGAGAGAGAGAGAGAGATACATTAATATCAATATGCATAGCCATTTCTTGAATAAGTTGGTAAATGTAATCAAATTATTTGAAAAAACGTGCTTTTTTGAGCGTTCTGCAAGGATCTTTAATGATTGTAGAATTTCCTTCAACAGGTTAGTCTTTATCAAGACTCTAGTCTGAGACTTGGTGGTTAAAATAACAATGGGTAAGCTAAGCTAATATCAATAATACAACCACAAAGCTCCAGTTTAAACTGGAAGACGATCTTCGTAAAATGTATAATACTTCGCTTCTGTCTTGCTTAAGTTTCCATTGAGGAAGATCCCGTAAGTAATCCTAAGGTCGACATAACTAAGTACTAAGCACTAAGGAAGTAGGATATTTTTTATCTTCATGATAAGATAGGGTACTCGGCAATGAATTAAAATAAAACTACAAAAGAATAACGATGAATGGATACCTCTCCATGCCTTGCTTTTGGTACAGTTTTGCTAATGCCATATTTACTTTTGGTGTTCTTTGCTTTAAGCTGATTCCTTCTAACTGCAATCAAGCGATACAGTAATCATTAGTTTTCCTTTAGGTAATCAAACTGTAAACAACAGCAAACATATGTTCATTGCTGGCAGACAGTTGAGCACCAGATTTTGTCACCATGACCAAGCTTGCTCAAAAATTTTCTAGTGTACCATTTTGTGCAAAACAACTTTCCCACAGGATTGTTCCACATAAGATGATGCTGTGAATTATCTCAAGTAATGTTAACGGTACTCAGGGAATGTTTGATTTCTTGATCCAAAGACTCAGGGTTTGCGAAAGTCTATTTAAAGGCAAGTTTTTTGACACAAATGGAAAGTTAAAAAAATGAAAGTATAAGAAATAATAAATATACGAAATAATTACCAAACAAATTGCGTCCCTGTATTCTCTCAGTTTCATGTGGCACTGATAGATTTTGAACCTCAATTCTACTTCAGTGTCAACACCCTATTAAATGGTATGGAATACAGCATGTGTTACGAATTTATCAATGTGCAAAAACACTGTATGGAAACAAACAACTAACAGCTTCAGTTTGCTTGAACATGACAGTTTTGCAAGTTGCAGCACCAGGCATTCATTCATTCATTTATTTATTCATTCAGTCAGTCAGTCAGTCAGTCAGTCAGTCAGTCAGTCAGTCAGTCAGTCATTCGGTCAGTCAACCAGTTGATCGGTTGGTCAGTCGGTCAGTCAGACAGTCAGTCAGTCAGTCAGTTGTTGGTTGGTTGGTCGGTCGGTCGGTCGGTCCGTCAGTCAGTCAGTCAGTCAGTCAGTCAGTCAGTCAGTCAGTCAGTCAGCCAGTCAGTCGGTTGGTCTGTTGGTCCGTCAGTTGGTCGGTTGGTTGTTCAGTCAGTCAGTCAGTCAGTCAGTCAGTCAGTCAATCAGTCAGTCAGTCAGTCAGTCAGTCAGTCAGTCAGTCAGTCAGTCGGTCAGTCGATCGGTTGGTCGGTCGGTCAGTCAGTCAGTCAGTCAGTTGTTGGTCGATTGGTCGGTCAGTCAGCCAGTCAGTTGGTTGGTCTGTCAGTCGGTCGGTTGGTTGGTCAGTCAGTCAGTCAGTCAGTCTGTCAGTCAGTCAGTCATTTAGTCAGTCAGTCAGTCAGTCAGTCAGTCAGTCAGTCAGTCAGTCAGTCAGTCAGTTTGTCAGTCAGTCAGTCAGTTAGTCAGCCAATCATTTGTCCATTCATTCATTCAATTATTCATTCATTCATTTCTTCATTTATTTCTTCAATCATTCATCAATTTCTTCATTCATTAATTCATCCATTAATTTATTCATTCATTCAGTCATAAGATTTGCAAAAGCCAAGCTATAACATTGACATTAACAAAAAATTAACATTTACAGGTGTTATGAAATTCAACTTCATATTCAGTACCTGCATTGATGATGCCTTTGGTTTGATTTTGGCTAGCATTTTTCTTTGAACTAAAGCTTGGTTGTAGTACACCTAGGAAAATATCAACATAAAAGCTATATTACGAAAGTGGAAACTCAAGTTTGTTATCCAGCTGGCTCATGGTGTCAGGAGCTCAGGGAAGTAAGGATTTAAGCCCCAGCTATAGTAGTGTCACAGCCAGGGTCAAGGTGTCCATTAGTTGAACTACTACTGAGATCCTAGCAACTGGCACTGTGATACCTAATAAGTTCCTTTTAAATTTGCCAGGAATTTCAGAGAGCTGGCAATTATCCTTTCTTGTTATGGTGAGCTTGACTTTTAGAACATACCTACTAGACTGCAAGTCAGACTTGCTATACTACTTAGTCTTCTCCAACCTTGTATATGTTTTAAAACAATAATAGGTTTATAGAAAAGCAAAGCAAACCTCAGCTCTTTTATATTCGTCTTCAGCATACATTGAATCTCCATAATAAACAAGCATTTGATATTTATTCAACATTATATTGAAATCTGATTTATCAGCATTTCTGTAATCAGGGTGTGATAGCAGCAAACTTGACTAGGGGAAAAATGCAAAAACTTCATATCAGATTGTAGATCATGGGTGCTATGGGACACTGCCCCCAGAAAGTTTTGAAGTTGTGCAACTGCAGCTGAACGTGCAATTATCAATTGTATACTACCCTATGCTGCCTGATTGTTTACCTGCCATACACCTTTCCAATCTGGATTTCATCCCTTGGCCCCTGATCTGCAGTTGCACCCCAATGCAGCCTCTTTTTAACTTTCCATAGCCTGCCTGTTGCTTGTTATAAGGGTGATACAAATGCATAGGATACAAGGGGGCCTGTTATAGGTTTGTGGCTTCACTGCTTTGACCCCTACTTTAACTGCAACTTATGGATTTCAAAATGCTTTTTCTACAGTTTGCGACTTCAGAAAAGTTTCCACTTCTGTTTTGGTGTGTATTCAGATCGGTTTTGCGGCATTTTGCATGCAGCTGTGGCATTTAAGTAGAAAAGGCTACATACATCCTGAATTTCACAAGGAATGTGTGTGAAAACAAAGTAGGAAAAGTAATCAATCCAAACCAATCAAGTGAACACGTGACCGGATAAATGTGGATTGACAAGCTGTTAGTGCAATGTCCAAATGTTAATTGGCAGCAGCGGTTAATTGATAATGAATTGGATTGCTGTTTTAAGCTGATTTTTTTGCCATTTTGCGGCCTCTGGACCCCCTTAGAAAGGCCCCCATGCAAGTATACAGAATCCACTTGGTCTAAATATAACTATCAGGACAGGGGGCCTGGGGATGGGTGCTTTTTTGTTTTTCTGCCTGACCTTATTTTTAGTTCCTGAAAAAAACACAAGTTAGTGATCTTTCGCAACCGGTTCTAGCTTTTCTAGAAAATCTTACCAGCAATTTCACATTCGAATGAAGTCCAAACTCATGC